>VYXF01012348.1:282614-375114 GCA_013397295.1 Polioptila caerulea | reverse complement strand
ACCTAGTAGTGTAGTATCCAAAATGCTACAGGGAAATGTTCATGTCTCTGCAGAGCTGCAGTTATTTATCACTGCTGTATCTTAAACTTATGCTTTGCATTGACCTGATTTGGCGATTTTGTTTTGTGCTTTTGAGTGGTTTTTTGGGTGTTTTTCTTTTTTTTTTTTTTTTAAACAATTCATTGAATTGAATTCATTTAATTAAATTCATTGAATAGTAGCGTATATTAGAAGAAATTTTGAATTCAGGTCACCAACAGATTCAGAATAGTTTTCTCAACATAGGGTGAATCCAGCAATCAATGCATTTTATTTTACTATAATTACTCAAACCTTCAGATCTTAATGTACCAGTTATTTCAGGAGTGCTGTAAGAAGGGTTGTGCTGAACAGTAACTGAGGATACTTCCCTGATAGTGAGAGGTGCAGGGCTGAGTTTTTCTGTGGTTTTTTTTTTTTTTGTTTGTTTGTTTTTTGTTTGGTCTTTTTTGGTTTTGTTTTTGGTTTTTTTTCCTCAGCTTCTGATGATAATATGATGGTTGGTTTATGCTTTGAACCATGAGTATGTTTATTCTTTTTGAGACTTAATGGTGATGGTAAAGATGTTACTGCCCCATCTGCTCACTACAAATTCTGTCTGGTGGTATAGTTCTTAGAAATTCCTCCCCATTTGCTGCAGGAAAAATAGTTTTGTCAAAGTAAGCCCATCAATGCAAAGAGTTTAATGTATCTGAATTTGCTGAGTATAAGTTTTACTGTTTATACCTTAACTAATTAATTTCATTAATAGGTTTTTGTAAATGACTTGCCAAGATGTTGTTTCCCATTTAAAATTGTTTAGTTACATTTCACTTTATTAGACAGTGATTTGTGGGTTTTTTGGGGTTTTTTTTGGTTTGTTTGTTTGTTTTGTTTTTAAACTATTGAATGCTGCTGATCTTCTCAGATTACAAAGCTTAAATAATTGATTTTTTTTTTTTGAGAAGAACAGTTGAATTTTGCACCTGGCTTTGCTAGTCTCTCAATACATACAATGAAGCAGATCTTCAAATATAATTATGAAATTTCAGGCACAGTTGAGGAGATCTTACCATTCTTCTGACTGCAGAGATCTGCTGACTTATTCTTTGTAATAATTTTTGCTTTATACTGTGCTGGCCTCCTCTGAGCCATAGAGGCTGAGTTACATAGATTTTCTAGTCACTCTCCCATTTTGTAGGGCATACTCTGTGCATATGATTGTGTGTGTGTGTACATTATGTGTTGTTCTTTGAATGCTGTCAGTATCCTCCACTTCTCTTCCCAGCTGTATTTGACCCCTTCTTCAGGAAACAGTTCCAGAAGCACCGCATAAGGTTAAAAATATAGACCATTATGCTTCCAATCTGCTTGGATTACCCTTCTTCTGTACTGATTAAAAATTGTACCTTATTTTGATGGGCTAGTTTTACTCAAGGCAGGCAGTAAATCTCAAGAAATCTCTCATGTCTGTTTTAGGGCCCAAATGCAACAGAAAATATACTTCTGCTGTATTTATGCATAACATGGACTGAGTGCCTTAGAATACTTGAATTGCCTGGAAGAGACTGATATTGCTTGTATAGGGCTAAAATGCCTAGAGGACAGAAGGCAGTGTGTCCTGATGGTGTAGCCTGAGTCCCCTTATAATGACAATTAAATTGGCCAAAAACTGCATTAAGAGTGGGACAGCAGGGTCTTGTTGTGGCTGGTTTCCTCTTTCCCCACTCAGCAATTATATCAGCGTCTTTGCATCTGGTGACACATCTGGATACCTTCAGCTTGGCACTGAATTACCATTCTTGGTCCCTGCACTACTCGTAGTGAACACACTCTACGTGGTGATGAGAACATACTGTGAGCAGTGATGCCATTATTGCAGCCATGGTCATGGGTCTTGGAGGTGAAAGGACCCATCACCATGATGCTTGTTGATGAAACTATCTCTGGAAGAAGTGGACACTCAGTCTCTTCCTCGGAGCCCAAAAGGAGACCTAGCTCAGACTTCCAAGAGTTGCCTCTAACAAATGCTATCATCCCTTTCTGCAGGTTGTTTTCCCTCCATAATGGGTTTGGATATTACTACAGGTCCCCCTTATCCCTTCAACATGCATTCCTTTCCTGATAGGATTTGAGATGTCTTAGAAGATGTACTTAAAAGCTGTACATAGGTTGAATTAATTCCTCTAGGAATATTAATCCTTATCTCATGAGAGTTAAATGTAACCACAGTTCCCCTACTTAGAATATTGCCATAAGTATTGGGATAAGCTCTCATGTTTGAGAACAGCGGCAGACTTCGGCACGGGTTGATCTTTTCTCTTTTTTTGTTTTTAAAATAAAGCTAAGCTATTAGTATAATGTTACATGTTGATGGTGATTAATGAAACACACTGTCCTATAATAATAATGTGCTGAAGATATTTAATTTGCTTTAAAATAATAGTCAATAAGTAGTACTTTGTTTCACCCGAAATATTTCCTATTAAATGCTTTTGAAAATGTAAACTCGGTGATTGTAAGATAAAATTTCACCATTTATAACAAACAATCTATGCATTTACTATTGTAAGAAATATTGCATTTTTTTCTAAATATGAATTCTAAATGAATGAGTGTATTTTTGACATTGTTTAGCCTGCACTGGCTTGGAGAGATATTCCTTTTCCAGTATTAATAGCATCAAACACCATTCATTTTTCTGGCATGTACTAGAGCAGTCAGAACAAACTGAATTCCTGAGGAAGAACGTTGTCTTAAACATTTGCTTTATCTGTTCATTCCAGTAGATGGCTACAGTTCACTACCAAATTGTGGCTATAATAGATTTTTTACAGTAAGTAAATCAGAAGATGAAGGTTGAATTACTATAAATGAGTTGACCTGTACATTTTTCTTATTTCACGTGCTTAGTCATGCACTATTCACTATTTTTCTATGTACACCTTTTTCGAACTGCAGGAAAATGTTATAATATATTCTTTTTCCTGTTGGTCGAGGTTTTATGTTATAAGTGACTCTCCTATCTTGCAGTTTTCTTATATTTCTAATTGTGCCTGATTGGAAGAATGCTTATACAATCCAAACACTGAGGACACTCAATTGCTGAAAAGCTATATGTTACTTTTATAAAAGTGGATACTTCCAGAGTCTCAACGTTCTTTTAATTTTGTTCCTGGGTTTAGGCATTTTAAATGGAAACTGGCCATTTAGCACTAGCTTTTGCCAAGTTGACTTTAGCTTTTATAGAAGCAGATGTTTTCTAGTAAGCCTTTTCAGTCCTAAGCATGAAGCAGTGACTAACACATACAAAAATATGTTTACCTTTGCATTTCATCTGTGTTGTACATTGCAGTGTTTCATTGCTCTCAATTCCCATCCAGGTCTTTCCTTTTTTAAACCTAATTTGCATACAACTAAGTTGATACAAAGGAATTTCTTTTCCGCCCCTGGAAAAGCAGCTTGCTTCTGAAAAGGTACTCATTAGCAGTTCGCAGAGCGGAATTCTTTCAAAGGTACATTACTCATTTGTACTGTATGAAGTAGTTCACAGTACAACATTGAAATATTAGGTATGCCTTTTGACTTTCTCAGATCGAGTGATTCTGAATTCGTCATGTAAACTAGTGAATATTTTGCTTTAATTTTCAATGAGAAGGAAGTGTTGAAATTGACTTTTATTTGTAATCATATTTGCTGGTAAATGCTGCTACCATATCGCTTTAATTTTGTCCTAATCCTTTCATTTTTGCCTTACAACAGCTACAAGCTGAGCACAGCAATTTAAGGTGCAGGTTTTTGTTATTTTACAAATGAAAGGGCCATTTTTTGCATTAACTGCTATGCTGTGCTATTGCAATTTTAGGTCCCTTTGCAATCAACTGCCAATTTATATAGCTGGCTACAACTGCTTAATCTATTATTAATAAGCAGTGCTACTGAGCTCTACAAATGATAAAAATGGTACCAGTTTTATACAGGAATTTCATTTTCATATCTAAACTACATACAATAACTTTATTCTCTACCATGAAGATAAATGTCTTAATTATTTATAAATTCTTTATATTTTATGGTATCGATTTAAGGATTCATTCATTATCCTTGAAATATATTGAGAGGCCTTAGCTGTAACTAAAATATTTTTCATTTACCCATTTAGTTACAGTGTTGTAGTCTTAAGGGCCAAAATTTAATGTGTTTACAAAATAGTTTTACAGTTTAATACTGGGTTGAATATTCTAGAAAATAAATGGATGCTGTGTTATTCTTAAGTTCTAAATTTGAGTATTTTGGATTATGTGTGTTAAATCTCAGCTTTCTTCTATGTTTAGATTTTTATTGTAGCCACATGATTCATTAAATGTGTTCGTCCTCTGAAAGGAAAATGTATTTGACCCCTTCTTGAGAGCATATACAAGAAGTTCATCAAGAATCACAGGTTTTAATAAGGTAAACAGCGTTAGTTCTGTCCCCTCCGGTGTCTGTGGAACTGGGACATGTCCAGCACTCGATCCTCACACTGTGGAAACACATTGGCTGCCCTAGAGAGCACCTGGCTGTGTTCAGGACATCTCAGTCAAGAGAAGGATTGTACCTGGAGGACAATTATGGTCAGGACAAGGGATGCACAATAATAAGTCCCTGGAGCACTTTAATGGGCTGTAGGAAAGAAAGAAAGAGTGGTCGTGTGGGGGGGAAATAAAGGAGAAGAATTACTAAGGTATCAGTTGTGTTTCTAAGAATGGACTGTGAGATACTAAACAGTGTTTGCTAGAATGTATTTCTGGTCATGCAAACTTGCGTCTAATCACATACCTGAATTTCTTGGAAACCCCTTCAGAATTTGTTTACCTAATTATTCAGGAAGAATGTAGAGATTTATTAAGTGTATTCCTTGTTGTTTTTTGTGTAATATGCTTCTTAGATTAAGCATTTCCACAAACGATTCGCTAGTCACAGTGAAGTGGACATTATTTTTTTCCCCCTCCTTTCTGGAATTTAATTTCATCCGTCTTGTCGTGTGTCTTTCCCTTAACCTTTAGATGATTTACTCACACGCAGACGCACGCACACGCACACGTGTGCACAGGAGTGAAAAGTTGAGTCTAAACGGGAGAGCGCCGAGGCGCGGAGCGTCAGCGCTCCAAGATCCCGTGCCCGGTGCCGTGGGGTGCCGGCGCAGGGGCACGGCGCTGTCACACGCCGGGATGGACGCGGGGCTGGCGCCGGCTGCTCCCGGCGCTGCCGCTCTCGCCTCCCAAACCTTGCGGGGCCGGGGCCGGGCCCCTCCGCGCTCAGCCGCTAGGGAGTGTCGGAGCGAGAGGCTCCAATTAATTTTTCCACTTTGCCTATGAAAAAGCTGGTTTAACTTCACCCCCAGCTGCAGCACTTGTGTGTTGTAAATAGACTCAAACATTACAAAGGCGTTTGTCTCTATGATCTTTAGAAGGATTTGAAGATGAGACGTCTGCTTTTATAAGCAGACATGAATTATTTTTGCTCAGATTTTGTGTTTACTCGTAATACTGCTAACACATTTAGTTAATCATCAACTTATTTGTATAATTTGTATAGTAAACGCCACGTACCTGTCTGCTAAACAGGTAAACATTTTTAATCTGATAGGGGCTGAAAAACAGCAGCTTTTCTTTATCCAATTATTTTCTTAAAGGATGGTCAGCAAATGTCATGTATTTCACCAACATTGTGCTTGCTTGGAAGGAGATGAGATATTTACATTACAGTGGCCCAAGAATCACAGTAAAAGTGCAATTGCCTTTAAAATGCATTTTGGTAGTTCGGCGAGTTGATTCGATATTAAATACCAAAACAACGTCTCTGTAAAGGATGACACAAACAAAATTACACCCATTTCCTTTTATTTACTGATCTGAGGAGCTTATAGTTAAATGACAGAAGTAATAGATATAACAAGCTTGTGAATTCTTTCCTTCCACCTGGGGAATTAAAAAACAAAATCGAAATGAGAATACTAGGGTGGCTGACATCAGGTCTACATTATATGTTTGCTTGCCTGGGGTGCTCTCATAAAAAATAAAGCAGAGCTTTATGCAGTTATAGTGTGCACTAAATTTGTGTTCAACATCCACAAATAAAATATTCAACTGTTTCTGAAGAAAAACTATTGTTTTGAGATATTTCAGGCCAAAAAAATATGCCACTGTTGTGGAGAGGAGAGAGTTTCCACTTTGGCTTTGCTTTTACTTTTTAACGATCATCATAGTTGCCACATACCTTTAATATTGCTTTTGCCTCTCTGGCAGGATGGAATATACAAAAAAGGTTCTTTCTGTAAATCGTATTTTAAAAAAATTCAGAGAGCAAACCACCCATTTATGCTGCAGTATGTTTTGGTTCTGAGTAAGCAAACTGTATGCCTAATGATTTCATAAGAATTTAATATTGTGTGTTTTACAGATGGAAAAATGTTGATAAATTTAGGTTAATTTCTACTCTATTTATGGAACTACTTATGCATTTTTTAAAAGAAACAGAGTCTTCTTAAATTATATATAACTTGAAAAAGGGTCTGTTGTTTATTTTATTTTAAATATTAGATTGTCCCTGAACAAGGCAGCAAGTGTATTATGTAGAACACTACTTATGGAAACAGCAAACTAGTAAATCTATGCTGCACTAAAATAAAATGTTATATTATTCTGATAATATTTGACTTTTGCACAATATTTAAATGAACATTAGTATAAATAGGAATGCTTAACTAAAACACAAGTTCATCGTGTAGGCTAATGCATTACTCTTGTATATTTGTACATGAGTGAACAATTATTCTAAAAAGTTTATACATGTGTTCCAGTGACCAAACTTGTATTAAAACAAACTATTCTGATAGTGGTGACAGAAGACATGGTTGATGGTTGTGTTTGAGAAGTAAATGGGCAAAATATTTGTGGATCTTTTAATGATTACAGTTCTTGATAGCTTTCATAAGAGTGCACATAATTTGTGACAACTCTAATAAAAAAATGTGGCAGAAAAACTTTCTGAGTTAGCGGCAAAGTAAATGGGGCAGGTTTTGCATTTTGAACAGAAATCTTATGAACTGTGATTGAATTTGTCGTGAAAGTGTGTCAGAATTAATAAAGTATTTACGTGCAAGGTTGCTGGGCTTTGCAGACTGGTTAGGGCTGAGGATTGGTTAACATGAAAAGTCATTTCTGTGCTTTTGGTACTCGACAGCAAAGGACAAATGTACTTCTGTGCATTTTGGATCATAATGCCATTTCTCATTTCAAACCATTTTTGTCAGGACACCAGGCGAAACAATGATGCTTTGAGGACGTAATTAAAGATATTGTTCAAAGAACAACTTTCTGCATATTTGAATTATTACTGTCATCAAAATCATACAAATATGGAAATATGATTGCCAGAAGCACATAAATCAATGATCAGCATGGCCTCAAAATCCAATAAATATGTAGAGTTAAATACTTTAAAATGCAAATTGCATCTGATAATTTGCATATGGTAGAATTTAAAGGAAATTTTGTTGCTTAACAACCTCTAAGGTAGCAGTTAGGGCTATGGGTAAACATAGATTTTTTTATTCATCATTGGTCAAGTTGCAAGATTTGATAAATGATAGGAGACTGCTTTCCTTGGTTAAAATGACTGCATTCTTTACTGAATCCTGAAACTGCCTTGAAGTCATCTGAATAATTAAGAGTTAATTATTCTTCATCCATCTAAATCAGAAAAGGACAGATTTAGGGAAGGAATTTATAATTTTTGCCTCATGTCCTGTCATGTCGTAATGTGATAAACTAAACTGACTCCAAATAATATCTAGTGACCTTATAGTAATTACGCCTCACAAAACATTCTGGTTGAAATTTTTTAATTGCTTGCATCGATTCCAGAAACTACATCTTAACAGACTCTGAAGTTTAATTGTGTTCAAAGGAAAGCAGTAGAAAATTTGTGTTCTGTTCCTGTTCTAGTTTAGTCTTATCAGGGTAGATACTGTACGGAGTCTTTCACTTTTCCCCCTCTGTTAGTGCCTCTGTCTGTTTTCTGTTTTGCTCTTTTTCTATGCAAGCCATTATTTTTAAAGGATAGCGAATATGTACATAAGAATATTACCTTTTTTTTTTTTTTTTTAAGAAAAACTTTCTAAGTTTAACAAAACCAGGCATTTCTCAGTGGCATCAATTCTGGTTGGAAAAAAATGTACCCCTAAAATACAGGCAGAGAAGACAAAAATGTTCTGGTGTCTGTCTCCCTGTAGAGAGAAGGACAGTTTCAGAATTGAAAACTGAAGCCTGTTTTTTATTTCCTAATTTCAAAGTAAAATTTTTTTTTCTTCCAAGAAGGGTTTACGAATGTTTACTGATCACAAGAGGAATTGTAATAAAGAAATCAATATGCATGATCCCTTTTCATGTAGTACAACAAGGTTACACTGTTAGGTTAAGTACAGGCTGCATTCCTTTTCAGAAAATCAATTTGCTGTATAGTGTGCAACAGCAAGTCTCTTCTGAAAGAGTCATTTTATGTTGTGTGCACAGTAAATTCTGTATTGATGCCTTCAAATAGTATTGACTGATTAAAAAAAAAGAAGAAACGCTAAGCACAGTAACCTTAAAAGAGTATTATAATTTTCAAGTAATTGCTTTCTTGCTAATTACTTAATTTCTTTCTAAGAGACAAACTGATAAAACATGTTCTTACATTTCCTTTAAATTATTAATACTGTAAAACTGGTGTTGTGACATTATTTTCAAAATTTTTTAAAATATTATTTTCATAAGAGCAAAAGGATGCCATATGTGATTTCAAATACTGTGGATTTAGCATAAACTTATTTGCTGAATTCAGAGGGTAGAGACTTCCGGGGTTGGTTGAAGTTCTTTTGTTTGCTTGTTTGAGAGTTGTTGTTTTTGCTTTTTTTTTTGCTTTTAATTTATTGTAAGGTCTGGTCATTGTTTGCAAAAAAAATTAAAATAAGTGTTTTCAGTTGTTATGGTTGTGTACATTTAAGCTGTGATGGTGCTTGCAAAGCAGCCATGGGTTTTTGTAAAGATTGTCTGTTACCTGCCTGTGTTCCAAACAAAACAAGCAGTGCATAGGGAGGGAGGGGAAAAGTTAGTAGCTGCACTCAACCTCCTTAGACATAACATGGCTTAAAAGCCAGTTTTTATAAGAGAAATATATGGAAACGTGGTTTATTTTCAGTTCTTGTTTTCTCAGAACATAAAACTATGTCTTTTAAAATGCTTTGACCATTTTTGATGCAACTGTTCAATTGTAAAGACAATCTTTTGCTTTTTGTGTGTTTTTTACTGAACAGTTCTTGATGGACTCTGACTTTTCCTTTTATTTCTGTCAACCCAATTACAGTACATTAGAGCGCACCCTGATCCTACTTGTTTGCCTGTTATGCAGTGTATATGTTTAACTCATAAGCATGTTCATTTAGATATTTCAGTCTGATCATGCTGAATGTCTTGCAGCAACACATATTGATGTCTACAGAACATTAGATACTTTCAACCTTAGTTATTCATTCTAGAAATTGTAAAATGCAAATATATATGGTTTTGATTGCTTTTGAGCTGTTGTATCTGAAAAAAGGAATTTGTTGTTTCTCTGTCAAATTTAGTTGTTCATTAATATGCCCTAAATAAATTCTGATTTTAATGGAGAGAATTTGATTCATTAAAATTTGAATTAATTAGAAAAATACCTGTAATTTGAATTAGAAAACTGGCTAAACCGTTAATATATTTAGCTCCATAGTTAAAATACTGTTTGTTACAATTTCACTTACTAAAAAAACCCAACACATGTTCACCTTTTAAAGGCAGGCTGGCATTTAACAGTTACTAGTATTAGAAAGACACTTAGCTAATGATCTAGCTATTTCCCATGGTTTGTTTTTTTTTTTTTTTTTAAGTTTAAGAGATTTGCTTATTGCTAGGCTGAAAAAGAAGTGATTCCAAAGGCTGGCTGCATTTGTTTTTTTGGTCACAAAGATGTGTATAGCAAAACTACTTGAGGTATAATTCATTGTTTAGAAACCCTGGGCTGCTGTTTGTTTGCAGCATTGCTGTTAGGGGTCTGAATTGTCCAAATAACAGTGTAAACCAAGCCAGGCATAGCAACAGACAGAAAAATACATTCAACTAGTGGGATCATGGATTTGTTTGATTCAGGTAATTGAAAGTGTTTCATACTATTATTGCAACTTGAAGGCTTGTTTAAGTGTCTAGCTGTCAGTCAGTTTGGAAGGTGAAAAGTATTCGATTGTCACTCTGTCAGTCAATAGAGATGAGAACTGTCTGCCTAATGGATTTCTTTACGTAGATGTCTGCATGGAGGTAGAAGTAAAATCAATGTGTTGTCATGTGCAAGTACGCTGCATCAAACTGCCAGGTGAAATGCAACTGTATTTCTGTAACGTCTACATCCTGGTGTTGTTTGTGGAAGACAGACAGATGTTCCCTGTGTTTAAAGGTAACAAACTCTTTGTGGTCACACATAAAGGTTTATTTTGTAAGAGTTTCATCTATTTCCACTTGCTCCAGAGGTTTTCTTTTCCTGTTTGCTTGATCATGTCAGGGATCAATACTCAAAAAACCAGGATTTAACTTAGTAGGAAAAAAACATAGGTTGTTATGCTATGAGGTTCAGATGATTTTCTTTTAAACCTGGGTTTTCTGTTTGTCAGTGATGACTTATATTGAGCTAACTATGCTTCCTGCTCAAGTTTTGGCTGTTAGTTTATCTACATTTATTAGAGTGTGTATTGACTTCCCATAGCAAAAGAAGAAGAGATCATTTCTTGAACAACAGAAGGTACCAAAGGCTTTTAACACCCTTGATGAAACAGGCTTCAGTCAGTGACCTCTGTTCTTTCTCTGGGAGATGCTTACAATATTAAGTTTCACTGAACAGGATCTGATAACAATTGGCATCTGGAAAGTTATTATTTTCAGAATTTAGTTATTATTTCAGAAAAATAGTACCAGTTATTACAGTTCTCACTAATTTCAGGCTTAATACTATATAAGTGCATTCTGATGGTAGCCAAACATATTATTAAAACTGTTTTCCTGTTAACTGAAAAACACATATAAAGACATGATTCTTAGCCCCACTTAAGGTTGCAGGCTAAAATGAGAGATACCAACTTCAAAAAATGAATGATTTAATCACCTATTTCCTATTGTATCATTTATATATGTGTGCTGTTTTTGAGAATTAAAATATGTAGCTCTTAGCTGCTGCTGTAGGGAGAAAAGAAGCAGGAGTAAGAACCAATTCCCAGTGAAGAAACTCGACAGTGGGTAATGAAATCTGGTGGTAAAACAGAAGGTAGAACTTCAAAAGAAAGATCAGGATTTTGGTTTTGGCTATAATAATTTCAAGATGAAAGAAAAAGTGTTGGGTGGAAGATGGCCCCTGAGAGATAGGGGCAGGGCTGTGAATTATCAGCAACATTTTTAAGAATTTCTTTTTTACCTTGAATGAGTGCTTCCAGTTTTTGCAGTAAATGATGTAGGAATTCTGCTGGTGGCAGTCTCCTTTGCTCCTAGATTGCTGTGTCTCCTGTGTAGGGTTGATGGGGGAAAATAGTGTGTGATACTTGTACCTTAAGATCATAGTATGTTTATAGGAATAGGCACACATTCTTAGACACAAAGCTGAAGGAAATGCTGTGATCATCTAACCTGCTAGCCATCCTCAAAGTGGTTGTAATTTCATCCAAAAGAGTATTGGGTTTGATGCTTTCTAATTTGTATACTTTACTGCCCATGTGCTATTTCATATTCAGCTTCTGACAAATATCTTACAGATATTTTGGGTCTGGCTTTGTTTAATAGAGGAAGCAGAAGATGCTGTAGGATACAAAACAGGCATCATTAGGGTTTGAACCATGGTTGTCTACCACTTTTTTGAGCTAATTACTCAGTTAGAATAGTGGGCAGCAGAAGGTGACCTTCTGTGGGCAGTTCTCTAGATTGTACTCTGGCCATAGTTAATGTGTTAGAATACTTAGATATTTTCCATCAGTCTGTTTTTATATGAATAAGAATTTATTTTGTTGGAGTGAAGATATTGCCAATATGTGCAATTATTTTCTTGGTAAGTGATCTAAAGAAGAAGCAATAGTTGTGGAGCATATAAGATCACTGAGTTTGTCAGTAGAAGTGGCTGTGCACATGCTGAATGCACAACCAAAGGTGTGCTTCTATCTTGGGCTCCCAGCAGGAAGAAAAGAGTATTATCCATTTTGTCTGTTTCCCATGATGGTGTGTTATTTGTGCTATACAATGAAGTCTGGGAAAAATATGGGAAATGATGATTTTTAGAAAGCCTTAGGCTGGTTTAAATGGATTTATGGAAGATCTGGAAAAGTACCACAAATGTACTCCAAAGCTCCTTGCCTCAGCAGATATGGAGGTGTGATCTCTGATTCAGATACAGTTGAGAATTAAATTGGCAGCAAGGAAATATACAAGTAGTGTAATACCAGATACTGAAACATTTTGAGCATCAGTTACAGAGCCAGCATTTACAGGCTCCATCTACTTTTATGACATTACTGAGTATTTCAAAGAGTCAAATTCTTTGGTCTCTGTTCCTCTCAAATACATTTGGATTTCTTGTTCAGCTTTCTAAATTTCTCTCTTAAATGTTTTGTGTTCACTAGTCATGAAAATATTGCATATGGCAGAAAATTATTGTTCTACAGATGATTTTGGTTTTTATTATAACCTATAACTCTGTAATCTCTTAAGCCACAGAACATAAAATGTAACTTTTTAATTTAATTTGGTGGATTTATTTGGATTTCTTTTGAGCTTCTCTTTCCTCTGTTTTCCCCCTTTCTCACCTTTCCCTTCTCCTTCCCCCTCCCCCATTAGCAGAGTAGTCTACTTAGTTCAGTTTTAAGTCTCTTGGTTTTTCTTCCCTGCCATCTCCCCAGACTAGACACTCAATGTAGCATTCAAAAAATATTACCATGAATCATTATATAATAAATGGCCAATAGCAGTATTTTTTTTTCTGAAAGTCATTTAAAGTTGCATGAGAAATTTGAATTTATACAAGCATGATTGCCCAGGAAAGCTGGCAGTAGTCAGTAGGAGCAATAGTGTGATGTCAAATATGTGATCAAACATATGAATATCTGTGGAGCTCCCAGCAGCAAGAGAAGGATCCATTTTGTATGTTTCCTGTGTGGAGAGGTGCTTTTGTGTTCTCTAATAGTGCTTCATTTTTGATATTAAAAGATAATGTATCTGTTCTTAGCATTGCTCAGACAGTTTAATTACCACCTAAGTTCAGATATTATTCCTTGTCAGATCTTTAAAAGCACAGTCTTCCAGACGCTGAGATATCTGCCTGTTACGGGTTGCTGATAGCCTAGTCTGAGAAGTGTTTGTGCTTTATAGGAACAGAAATTGTACTCATTACAGGCAGCAGAAGATATTTAGCCAGGAATTAGGAAAGGGAGATGCATGTAGAATGTGGGCAGAAGGCATATAAGCCTTTCGGTGACTCACCACTGCTCTCACTTGGAGGGACTGGTGGCTTGCCTCCAGGTCCATTCAGAGTTTTGGATTTTAATCATGTATCTGGTATTTGGTGATCCTTTTGTTTCTCTATCATATTGCTGTAATCTCTTTGTCCTATTGCCTTCTCCGCCCCACCCAGGTGCCCAATATAGAGTTTTCAGCAGAAGCAGCAAAGAGAAAATTATTTATGGCTGTTATCTTTAATCCTATGCCTAAAGTATTTCAGTTAGGCACTAAAGGCATAATACAAAGCCAGGGGAGAAATGTGAATCCCTTCCAAAGGTAGGACAGAGCAAGAGCTTCTTTTAGTCATGGGCAGAGAATGGATCAGAGAAGCCCAGTCTTGCTGTTGACTGTGGGGTCCCCAGACAAATAGCCTTCAAACTGAGACAGCTATTGGAAGGCAGGCAAGCTGGATTCCATGGCCTTCACCCTTCTCTCTCCCCACAGTGACTGATTACAGATGTGTAACTACGCTGTTGTTCGCCTCCCTCGGGAACTGGAGACCATGGGCTCTGCTCCCTTGTCTTCCCTTTCTCCTTGTCAATCAAACATAGAATTTGCAAGCAGTATTGATTAGAAACGTGGACATTTTTCATCAGTCAGTCTCCAGCTACTAGGCTTGATAGCTCATATTTGGCATGTTAAAAAAGGCCCCCCTCTGCTATTCCATTTGACTGTCACTTGTAGTGCCGATTTGTTTTTATGTAGAGAAATATTTTGTAGGAGATGGCTGGAAAAATCTTGTGGGTAGAAATTGGCTTTTTCACTTTCCTCTTGTTTCCTCTGTTGGAGTAATTCCAAAGAAAATGCATTGGTCATGCAACTCTCTTTGCATCACTCTTGGTGAGATTGATCTGGCATTAAAATCTATTTTGTGTAGCTCGCTGATGTTTCTTGTCTCAGTATGAACAATACTCCAATGGAGTTCTTGGAGGCATAACATCTTTAAATCTTTCCACTTCTTAAGACCATATCATATTCTGAAAGAGAAATTCAGCATTCAGATTCAGTTCAGTTCCTATTAAGGGCAAAAATACCTTGTTATTCTCTTATTGAGGTAAATCAAAAGTCAAAGACAGACAAAGATGGTTAAGATCTGCAAGAAATCGTAACAAACTCTCCTGAACATTAACAGCAATGCATTTTGTCAGATGGATATTCACTTTGAAAGATGCTTCTTGCAGGAACAGCTTGTTGGTAATTTTTTTTCTTGAAGTATTGGCAAATAAGCTCTGGCAATTTTAAGGGGTTTGCAACCCTGATCAGTAAATTGGTGGAAGCAAACTTATCCCAGCTCCTGGACTGCAGTTGTTTACAATCCATCATATTATCCTAAACCACCACTGACTTCACTTCACATGGGTATGTAGAACATATCCATGTAAAGTCAGTCCTTCTGTCAAGTTTGGTATATAGAACGTAGGCTATTTTATGAGGATGCAGCAAATACTTGTGACTGATAGACTCTTACTCTCCTAAAAAATGCCACAGTGTGTTCCTTCTGCAGTAGCATGGGGATGGCCATTCTAGATTATCATGCTTTTCATATTTGTCTGTTTCACTGTTAATTTAGCAGATGGATTTTCTGCATTCTTAGCAAGTCCGTGGGTGACAGCAATTTTGTAGGGGCAGTCAGTGCACTGGAGGGCTGGGCTGCTTTTGGGTGAGACCTACTCAGAATGGAGAAGTGAGCTGATAGCAGCTTCATGAAGCAAGGCAAATGCAGAATTCCTTGTTTAGGATGAAATAAATTCACACAGCAGGACTGTAAGGGCTCTGACTTGCTAAAAATCAGCGTTGCAGAACAGACCTTGTTCTTCTGGTTGAGGACTGTTTGAAGATTGCAGTGTGCCCTTGCAACAAAGAAGGCTGTTTGCACACTGGGCTGTGTTGTCAAGAGCATAGCCATCAGGTTGTTATGGACAGTGATTCTTACCTTCTTGATGTCATTTGAGCTCACATGTGGAATATTGTGTCCAGCATTGGAGTCCACAGTGCAAGAAAGACTTTACCAGAGTCACAGAGAGTCTGGCAGAGGGCCACCAAGCCAGTCTCAAGCAAGCCTCAGGCTTCCTGAGTGATGGGAGAGGAGAAGCTGTGGGAGCTGGACTCATTCAGCTTGAAGAAGAGAGAACTGTCTGCAACCACTGAATGTGGAGTATGGAGAAGATGCAGCTGAACTCTTCTTGAAGGGGCATAAGTGTGCCCTGGAAAGCAGGACTGCACTGTGCCCAGTGCCCAGAGCTGCAGAGATATTTCCTGCTTACCTCTCTATCCAATTCCCTTTTCCATGTCTTCTAGCCATGTCTGCTAGTACCAAGAGTGGCAAGGCTGAAATTGCATTCATCATCTGTCCTCTAGAAAATGGGAGGGCCAATCCATTCCTGTTTCTATTTTCTTTGGTTCTCCTAAATGTAATTTTACTCACTTTATAGTATTTTTCTGATAAGGTATTATGTTATCTAGACTTCTTGATAATACTTGGTAGAAAAAAGATTCTCCTTTCATACGTTTCTCCTTTCCCAGCCTAACTGGGAAAAGTCCAACTATTTTAGCATTTTCAGAATCAGAAATGAACAACCGCTGCATCTGTCCATGTGAATGAAGAGCAGGTGTCGGCTCATTGGAGGAGAAAGATATTCTGGGCAGATTGCAAAGCATATAAAGAGCCCCATGGACAACTGTTCAAATAGAGAAAATAGTAAGAATTGGTAAGAATTGTTCTAGTAAACAAGAGTGCTGGCTACTTCTATGCTTCTACACTTACCAGTAATAGACCTGTAAAGGTCTGTAGCTCCATCTCCAGTAATATCCAAAGTGTCTTAGATATACAGAGAAGGGGCAGCGCCCCTTTCTGGACAACTGAAAGAGCTGGGAAATAACTTCTGGATTTATAGGTAATAGCAGGAATATTCCTGCTTTCAAATCTGTAAAATCTGATACTATGTATCAGTTTATATTTGTTCTTTCTTGAAATGTAAAGGTATGGTTTTGGTCATGTAATTTAATACTTGGTTAATGGTTTGCTACAGGACTTTGTTTTTTTTTTGAATGTATTTTTTCATTATTAATAACAATAGAAATATTTCTGAGTGGAAAGTTTTTGAGTTAATTTGGCTTTCCACTGAGGTCCATTGAAAGATAGTGTCTGACTTTCAGAAAAGTTAGTAATTACTGAGTTTCATTTTTAGGGCAAACCTTTGTTCTTCATTTCTTTTGCATATCTTTTGTGTTTCTCTTAGGAAGTCTCTTCAATAAGTTGTGACAGTTATTTGTAGCGTACAGTCCCTACTGTAAAGGTGGGTATGTCTAAATTGAGGCTGTCAAAAGGGATTGTGAATTGCATTTCACAGTGCTGTAAGAACATGTAGACAAGTCTCTCTGAAGACCTCAGGACTGGTATTACATGGAACTGCTGAGCTGCTTGCTGAGGCTCCCTACACCTACATCATTTATTAAAACATTACTACTTATTTATGTTCTGATGCTAAAGTAAATGCCCATTTTGTTTTGTAGACTTTACAGCCTTTTTCTTCAGTACTTAGCTCTTTCATCTCACTGCTTCATTCTCCAATGACTGGAGTGTCTCTGACTCTCTACAGCATGGCTGAAGACAGGGAAGACTTGGTTTGCTTTGTGTTAACGATATCTGTCTGACTGCAGGGCACTCTTCTGTGGCTCTGCATACTTATTCAGCTCCCCTCCTTATTTCCTTGGGGTTTTCCTAAATGTGATGAGATGGAGCTGAATGTATGTGTCGCTGACATGTATAGAATGTGATAAATATACCATGCTGCTCAACATACTGTCGAGATTTTGAATTTTTGCGGAATTTCAGCAAATCTGTATAGTACCTACGTCAAGAACTTTCAGTTCATATGTCAAAATGTTTCATGTACAGTTGCTTTAGCATTTTACCAAATTAGTAAATTTTACCTTCTTTTTGTAGATATGAAACGGTATAGGAAGAAGTGATTTGCTTAGTCTCTGGGAAGCTGAGAATGAAACCTGAATTTCTTCTTCTTGTTCCTTATTCACTGAATGATACTATTTTCCTTAAATAGTAATTTTTTTTCCCCCCTAAAGTTTTATAAATAATTTGGATAGCCTACTAAATATGCATGCTGTAAAGTACTCAAACAGTTCCTTTTCATCTGGCACAGCATGGAACTAGCAGTTTTATCCTTAATCTACCCACAAAATATGTGACTACAGTGTTCAATTTATACAGGGGCCTATTCTTAGACTGCATTATAGTTTATAAAAAGTTATTGGCATTATTTCATGAAATTAATCACTTGTACAGAAAAAAAAAGGGGCAACTAAGAATGTTCTGAATGTTACTTACACTGTACTAGTTCATTCAAGGACATTTGACTTTCTTACTTATCAAGAAATCCAAAACCAAGTACCTTTAGCTTTGCAGAAATACAAACAAGCTTTTTCTTTTCAAATAGTGCCTTCATTGGCCTCTCTGAGTTGGATGGTTGGTTTTGTTTTTGCTTTTTTGTTTTTAACTTGTTTTGTTTTCTCGAAATATTTTGAGAAAATGCTATGGTTTGTGACTTGCTGTATCTGACCTGCTGGATTGGCCCAAGCTCTCAGTGTAGAGGAGGGTGAATTGGGTAATAAAATTCTTCATTTGAACACTGCAGTGCAAGTCGTCAGATCTGCCTTTCTGCTTTTTAGAGGGATAGAAAAAAATGGTCTTCAAGGACTGGAGGGAGGTGCAGTGTTTCTCTTTGCCGCCAAATTGCAGGTTGTATCTTTTGATAGGTTGCTTCTGTGACAGGATTACAAAAGGAAACATAAAGAAACGGATCCAATCTGTTCTGAGGCCTTGGAAAGCTCTTGGATATTTATTACCCACCACGCTCTGAAGAAGAAAACCAGAACACCAAAGGGCTGTTTCTTGTTTTTATCTTAATTTAAATATTGCTGCATTTTGCATTCACCTTTGTACATATGATCCATAGCTATTTACTTAATATTTAATAATTGCATGCAGAGGCTGAAATGTTGCTTACAGTATGTAGTTCAAATATTTACACGCAAAGTCAGTCTTTTGACCCGTGTGTTATAGGAACTATCAATGTAGTGTTTTTTTCATTTATTAGACCCTTATCTCATATTTTACAGATAGGCTTATTAACACACACAGATTAGTGTTCATGGATTTGGAATTACGCATTTTTAATTGCACATCTTCTTTTCAAACCTTTTGACCTGGTGTTTTTAAGGCTGGACTGATGCTTTATGTTATCTGGACTACACTGAGATTCTCTCTTTGATTTTTTCTACCCCACTCCTACTATAGAGTTTTGCCTTCTGCAACCACTTGTACCTGGCTGTTCTGTGAAGTGACAGTCTTGGGTCCCTCACAGCCTGGCTTTTGTGAAGCTGGTAAGGCATGTGGAAAACACAAAAAAGGCCACATGATTTAGAGAGTTAGAACATACTCTGAGACAGGGAGCAGCCAGGACAGTTTACATTGGGGAAAGAGGAACAGATATGACAGGGCTGCCAGCAGAGGAGGAAAGAGCAAAGAAGTGGTGCCAGAAAAAACTTTTCAACTTAAACAGTCTTCTCAGTTCTGAGGTCAAATGTAATTTACCTCTGCAGGTTTGACTATTAATGGGTTGGGTTTCTTTATTTTTAATTTTTTTTAAGAGTTTTATAACACAACAGCCAAAATTAATTTTTTTTCTTGTGTTTTCCATTCTATTGAACAATGTAGTGTTGACACCTAAACTTGTAATTACAGTCCACTTTGTATGGCTTTGGCTTCTCATTCCCCTCAGTTCCCAGATTCTTAGGACTGCATGCACCATGATCATTGGCTGCTTTGAGCCAAAGACTACAGATCAACTTACTTATTTTGTTTAAAACTGCAAAGGAATTGCCATGACAGACTGGATTTCTTAACCCATCCTATGTCAGTACTCAGTGATCAACAGTGGAGGTTTCAGAGGAGGATGCAGGAAGCTTGGTTTTAAACTGAAAGAGGGCAGGTTTAGGTTAGATGTGAGAAGAAATTCTTTACTCAGGGAGGTGAGGCACTGGAACCCAGAGAAGTTGTTGCAGGGATGCCCCATCCCTACAACTATTTCAAGACCAGGCTAAATGGGACTCTGAGCAACCTGGTCTACTGGAAGGTATCACTGCCCATGGAAGGGGGTAGAATGAGCTGTAGGGTTCTTTCCTACCCTAAGCTGTTCTATTCTATGATGATTCTAAACTACATGTTCTTTGATGAGAGTTTGGGTTAAACTCTGGAACATGATATTTAATAGATCTTAGAAAATTATTAGAACTCTGGATATTTTTGAAACACCATATAAATGTCTAATCCTTTTTCTAGCCTTGCTACGTTCTCAGCCTTAATGATATTTTGTAGCAGTTAGTTCCACTGTCTAATTATGAATTGTATGATAGAGTATTGCCTATTTATAATGTTTAAATTCTTTGGAAGTCCCTCGTGTTAAGAGTTGGAGAGAACAGAAGCTTTCCTTACTTTTCTGCCTTAAGGGCCTTGTGACTAATTTGTTCGTTTCAGGGATTTGCCTCATAGAAGAGAAACTCAACTGCACAATATTCAACTTAGAGTTTCTGAGTGGTTTTTGCAGGCTAATTACAAAGCCATTGTAATGAGCCTTGAGATTCCAATGTCATTGATCTTTTACATTTGGGAGAACTTGCTCCTAAGATTTTGGGCAGTAGCAGATTTAATTTTATTCCCAGAAAAATGTTCAGTGCTACAAGTTGCTCCACTCAAGTGGAGTGCTGTACTTGCATAGATCCCTGTGGAAAAAAACCAGTAAGAAATCAGTGGATGACTTCTGAATGTGGATGTCAGAGTGCAGTGGATATGCAGTATCACAACCCAAGTCAATGCAGTGTGTTTGACTCTGGGCATATGCATCTCACTGAAAGCATGGTCATAGAAATGCTAATTAATTTGTCTCAAAATACTTACTTTCTTACTTTTTTTTCCTTCCCTAAAATACGATCCCAGGTTAGAAAGGCCTAATTTGACTGTAAAGCATAAGTGTGTTATCACAGTGCTCCCAAACTTTTTATATGATTTGGTGGTTGTCTCTTGGGAGTATTTCTTCTGCATTATTAGGATTGATTTCAGGATATTTTGTTCCTGTTGACTTTTCTGCTGCTGCTAGTCACAAGTGCTAGTCACTTAAAGGGACTGCACTTTGAACAAAGAGCATCTAGATTACAGTACTATTTATATACTGACAGCTCAGAACCATCTCCCTTGAAGATACAGATACACATTTCCACAGAGTAGATCCCTCCATGTGACATTCAGACAGTTGGAAGAACACTTGTCCCAAGATGCTAGAGAACAGTGAGTATATCATTGCAAATCTCATCATCTCATACATAAGTCAACAAAATGCCAACAAAATTGAGATGGATAATTTATTTATGTCTGCTTCTCAGTGAAGATAAACTATGTAAAACTACTTCTTAAACTAGGTCAGTAGAAGGCAAAGATAATTGTGAAGTCAAAGCACATTTAAATTTTCTTCTGTCACATCCCTGCCCAGTGCATGGATGGCTGTGGAAGTTCCTTTAAAGAATGTACTTCTTGCTTACTAATTGCAAATATCCTTTCATCCTCCCTGGAGATAGGAACAGTGACCCTGTTGGACCCTAGACACCTTTTGTGTCTTGACGTGTTATTTGACAAGGTTGGATTTGATGTCTGTGGTGTTTCTGTGTCCAAAATTTTATGTGAGAAGATAGTGAATTTTTAAAATCCTGAGCTAATAGTATGACTGTATGATGGAGCAAATGAAATTGGAGGCAGTCATATTTTTTTTTTCTGTGAAAAATATCTCTTGATAATGATAGTCTATACTTATCCTTATTTGTTTGTTTTCTAAATATTGCTTAATGTCAATAAAAGAATGCAATTCCATGACTGTGTGGTCTCCAGCAGACTGGCTGTAGTATTTAGTTTTTGAGCTGAACTTATGTGGTCAGAAAGTTTGTAATGATCACCTTTTAGTTTTGAAAAGGTATAAAAGGGAGCCCTTGAGGCACTTTAGAGCCTGGGGACCAAACCTAACTTTGCCATGTGATTTGCTGTGGCTCACAACCCACTCCAGTTACCCTCATCTTTGCACCCCTCAGCCTTCCTCTGATCCATTGCCTGTCCCAAGGGTCACACGGGGAATGGAAGGCCTTGCATGCAGGAGAAGTACTCAGCACACTTATAAACATCATGTATTTATCTCCTAATGTTAATAATTTCTCTTGATTTGCTTATAATTAATTAAGAATAATTTTAGTTTTATATGTAGGCTAAAAGCCTCCTGTTTTGTTACTTGCACTTTCAGTTCACATTGACTGGTCTTGCTAGATGAGGTAACCCAGGGATGTTTGAACATATTCTTTCCTGTTAGATGCTGAAGAAAATAGTACACAATTCAGAATCTACTTCAGGTTTTAATTGCATTAGCTGCCTGGAAAGAAGCAAAGATTAATAAAGGTAAATAATTTCTGTTAGTAGAAAAAGGAAAGTAAAATAAAAAGTAAAATACCTTTTGTTTAGATTTTATTCCATGTTGTTGAGTATTACACACACAAAAAAAACCCCAACCAAAACCCAACATAGTCTGCAGGCACTATTTGTAAGTGCAGTCTCAAAACTACTTTAACCTTCAGCCAAATGTCCCGCTGTTTTAACCTTCCAAGACAGACAAGGATGTCTAGCCCCTGTGATGTAGTGTCCTCTCTGGTCTTCTGAAACAGATGAGAAACATGAAGAAAAAAATCCCCAGATATTTTATTTATTACAGCCTGTGAAATATAGAATGAGCTTTGTTGTCTTCTGTTTTGGAGGATGGCATTAAAAAAGGTCCATTCAAAGAAAACACACCATGGAATTATATAATATTCCATAATATGACTAAATCCTGCCTAGCTTTCAGCAACATGTGTAGGAGGGCTGTAGGTGTCAGTTTTCTGATGTTAGTGTGCCTGGCTTTTTCTGCTTCATCTTTCTCTGTATCTGCTGTTGGTTAAATTACTGTGTCCACACACCAGCCTCAACAGCTGAGACAGCATTAAAAACCTTTAATAAACATCTGTAAATTCAAATTTTAGCTTTTTGCTATTGTCTATATATATATATATAAAAATCTCATTGTTGCATGTTACCCAGTTGTTTGGTGTTTGGTTGTTTTTTTTCCCCTTTGGCTGACACTTTTTTTAATAGTCTTTGAAGATTTGCTTCACTGCCAGAAGACTGACCACAAGAGAAACCTGGGTTTATTGAATATGTCAGTGCTCAATCTACTCATTTTCTTTGTGAAAACTTAATAGTAACCAGGTGCTTTGATATATGGCAGAAATAGTTCTCAATTTTATATTAGTCTCTTTATAACTCACTATATACACACTGTTAACCAATTTGTAGTACTAGGCAAGAAGAAGCTTTATTTTCTTATGCAAAAGAATTAAACCTAATGACACTTTGACACTTCTAATGTTACAAAAATGGCATAGCCTTTTTTTTATATATAGTTACTGCTAGTATTTTTTTGTATCAGTTTCTGCTAACGCTCCAACAAGTGTGTTTTGCATAATTTGTGAAGTTCTATGGTTCTGAAGGGTAACACTGTAAATAGGTAACCTTCAAACAAACCAGGGGAGGGAGGGCAGGAACCCTGGAAATCAGAGCCTGGCTGGCGAGCTTCCTTCCCCAGTCTTGCATAGGAGTTTGAGAACTTTCAAAGTTTTGTGTCCAGATTTTTTTTACTTCTTTTTGCTAAATACATTTAGATGATGCTCTCTACAGGATATTTTAGCTTTTCCTTTTGCTACGAGATATGGGTGTTATATCAAGCTTGGTTATAATTTAGAGGAGCGATGCAAACCTTTGTCCTTCATCTACAGAGGTTTATTACAGCACTTATTACTTACAAGGTGGTCTAGCAAAGTCCAGCTTCAACTACACAATAGAGTGGTAAAATTCAATTCAAATGTATCCATTATTTTAGGACTGTTTTCACTTGCAATAGGCCTTTTGCAAAACATATTGAACTTTATGGAAATGAACTACTCTGCACTGTCTTGGTTGAGCTTTAGATTCTGTGTTTATGTGAAAGGTTTTAAGAGCTTTACTGACATGGAATTCCTAATTTGGTGAATGTTAATATAGCAAAGAATGAGAAAAAAGTGGTAATTCTTGGATGGAAGTAAGAAAGTGGACCTGGGAACAAGAAACTTGAAATAATATTTAGTTTTAATTTAATGCTGTATGGTCCCAGTTTGCTTTTCTTCTGGATTGAGAATATAGAAAAACTTCTGTTCATGTACTCTATTCCTCCAAATTATAATTTAAGACTAGATCTAACAGTAGTGATTATGCCATAGGTTTTCTTTTTCTTCTTTCAAATCTTACCCATTTTGTGTTTGAAAACCAAAACTGTCAGTGGTCTGTTTACTTTATCTCACTCATGTGCAATGGAAATAGCTGGCATTTGTAGAACACACAAACTATTTTTGCCTGAATGCTCCATTTATGATTTATAGCCAACATGTATCCATGATTTTCTTTTGAGACTGATCTTTATTGTCTTAGTGTACTAACTCATTGCAGAAGCACTTGTCTATTTTGAGCTAAACCAGACCTCTTGTAAAAAGAATCAAATTATTTCATCATGTTGAAAATGAAAAGCTATAATTACTTGTAATTGGGCTTCAGAATTTTTGAAAATTGGAAAATTCTTTTCCAGAGGTTTAAGATCACTCCAAATCATAACCTGTAGAAAATAGGAAATAATTTTCTGTTCAATTTTAAAGTGATTTAATTTACACTTTTGACAGCTATTTTCCTTTGATATTTTGGTAGGGTTAATCATTTAACTGTGGTGGTTATTACTTAATTTTTTTTCAGATATCCTTTATTCTTTCTGGATCACAAGTTTATTTTGATTTCTTAAGCCCAAACAGAATCTGCTGCAGTTTAATAAGGATGTAGAGTAATTTTGGAATGCTTGAGTTTACTAAACATATGCCTGCATTTTATTTATTTGTTTGTTTTTTTCTTGGTCTTTGTAGTTTCTTCATTCTGTTTTAACAAAAGCACAATGTTCTTCAGTGCTTTAATCTTTATTTGTTTGAGTGCAAGCTGGAAAAACCTGCTGTACCTTGTAGTTGTGGGTATTTTTTCTGTAGACTTACGAGTCTGTCGAACCCAGTTGTTTAAAAACATCTAATTGAAATCTTCATTCTACATTACTACTAATCATCATCATCATCATTATCATAAATATTGCAAAGAACATGCTGCCTATTTACCTTTTTTAAAAATCTTTTTCAAGAGACCTGAGTAGGTAGGGTAACTAGTGTAAGATCACATTGTGTTCAGTTCAGTAAGCAGCCAAGACAAGTCTTCCAAAACCCTAAAGCTCTGGCAAAGGAGGCAACCACTAGAGTTAGAAGAGGGTTCAGGGGTTTATGGCCAAGCAGAAACAGAATGTAACTGAAGTAGCAGGCAGGATCCTGCAGCATGGGACTGGCAGCCAGAGGCAGACCAGCTAATTGTCACCTTGAGGCTTGAGGTTAAAACTAAATTCTGAGTATGGCAGAGCCTTTTTAATCCCTTAGTGTGACGTAGAGAGAAGAGTGGGTAGACACTTTACACACAGGGGGATTTATGGACAATTACATACATTGAAAAACTATGGTAGAGAGTAAACATTACTGCAAGCCTTGTCTTTTCCTTGTTGATTTGGGACAATCACTAGGTCTAGGCACATACTGCTTTGAGTTTAGCTTTTTGTAGGCATATTTCAAGTCATTATAGGTCTTTTTAATATTTATCAGTTGTGGTATGGGCCAGTCCATACGGAAGGAATGGAAAAAGTCAGTTACCTGCTTCTAGAATTCATGTCTATTGTGAAGGCCAGAGATCTGTAGAAGAGATGGGTATAAACACAGAAAGGAACATCTTGCAGTGGGTACATTAATAATATAACACTTACATACCCATTTTCATCAGTTTTCATTCTAAGAGAGTATTTCTTTATCCCAGTGGAAAATGGAGGTGTGGAAAGAGCTTTGGCCATGGACATCTTGTAAGCCAGTGGTAGAGCCAAGAACAGAAACAAGTTCTTTGTGTTCCCACCTGGTAGTCAGCATTATAAGAATTGAGGCCAGCCAGTATTCTGTTTCAGGACTAGTGCAATGCCAGAGATATAATTTCTAGTAGTTAATGGGACCTAACCTTATTACAGCCTCTGACTTTCTATCAGTATCCATCTAACTTCAGTGTCATGATTTTTTTTATAATCCAATCCCTCAACTGGTTAAAAATGCCACTTAAAAATACCACATATTCTTGTGAGGGAAGCAGGTGGACTTGCTAGAGCTAAGACAATGTTGGATATCACATATTGGCTTTATGCAGCTACCTGCATCATTCATTGGATGTCTGCCACTTAGCAGCCAGTTCATCCTTCATTGACAATTTAGTTTGTGTGTTGGACCTTTTCTGGATCAAACAATTATCCCAAAACAGAATAGTTTCAGATTTTCATTGAACCAGAAGCCAAGTACAAATCTGCATTTTTGTTATTTTTAAATTGGAATAGCTCGATGAAAAATTTGATCTCTTGATGGAGGGATACATTTTTTTTCTTTTTTTTTTTCTTTTTTTTAAGAGATGATTTGATTATGCACAGAGCTCTTACTTCTTTTTCTTTTTGAAAGAACAGGATACCATATTTTCCCAAGATTAACAACAATATCCTTAAAATTATTTTTGAACTGTAATGGCTGTAAGAGCTCTTCTAGATCTTTTTTGTTGGCTTCTTGCCAATGACTGCTGTGGAAAATACATCTTCATGCGAAGAAGTGTGTGTTCTCTTTGAAGGTTAACAAGGGCCTGCAGAGCACAGCCTAAGCATCTGGCTCATGAGATTAAAAACCTTAGAAGGAAAGCACTGTAGATCTCAGAGGATGAGTAACCACCTTAAAAAGAAGGATAGGTTTGAACAGACAGCCCAAAAAATGGGGGAAAGTATTGATCAGCAGGAAATTTGTCTCTTTTTAGTGAACAAGAAGTGGAAGGCTCTACTGACAACTGATAAAAATCAGGCTCTCAGATTTGGCAAAGGGCATTAAAAAAAGTAATGAGAAGTCTAGTAGGTGATTACTCTGAAGGTTATACTAGAATAGATCTTATTAAATATTTTCATTATTGACCTGGCTACACACACACACAAAATGAAATTGTAGTTTCGCTGAGGGCATAGAACTGGGAGATGCTGGTATGTTGGAGGGTTGGAATGCCACAAGAATTGCATTATATTGATGTCTAGAGTCTTAGAAATTGGAGGGCATGTAATCAGAATGCAAGGTTGGTCACTTGGAGACTAGCAAGGTTTACACATAACATTTGGGAGCTTGGTGGGAGGACTCCAGCAGATTGTTGCTTCTCCAGCAATGCCTTCATTGCAGACCTTAATTTAATTAGTTTTCTCTTTCCTGATTTATTTCCTGATGAAGGCAGTCCCCTAGATGCCTGATTCCTGACAGTTTATTAAAAGTTAAACTGTCAGACAGCAAATTTACAAAATCTATGTATTGCTTTATTTTTATGTTTTTGATGAATATCCATTACAGGATTTTACCCTTATAATTAGAAAAGGAAGTTATTTAGATTTTTTTGGTGGTTTTTATTTTCCTCCTTTATTTATTTTTTTTCAAATATACCAGAGAACATCCAACAAATATCCCATCATTTAGTTAAACAGACATGTGACACTATGTGACACAAATGATCTTTTGGACCATGTGGTGTTTGCTGTCCACATAAAAAGCATATCCTGAAATAATTTTCCTGACAGTGCTTCAGGGTTTGTTTGGAGGAGGTTTCTATCTTCATACATACATATGAAAAGTAGGAAATAATCAAATATTGTTTCTGAAGTTGGAAGTTAATATCAGCCTCATAAATATATTATCTGATACTCTGAAGTATTATCTGATACTCTGGATTTTCTGTGTGTAAAGCTGCTGGGGTGTGAGTTTCCTGACAGTAAAAAGGAGTCTGATACAGCATTAAGGAGTGAATTTGTGCTCAGGTTCCGGCAATAGTGTGGACGCTGTGCTGGAGTGCAGTTACACAAAAAGGCTGTGACTGTCTGCATGTTTAATATTTTTTCCTCTGTTGATAAAAAGGTATTGGAAGGAGTGTTCTGCACCATTGGGACAACTCTGTGTCCACGGAGAAGTTAGTATGAAATAGAGAAGTTCTGAGTTGTACTCTTTGGAAATATTCCTATATTATTATAATAAAATCCTATTTCTGGCATGTTTTCCTTCCTCTACCCACACATGTATGCCTATCCCATTTCCTAACAGCTCTTCTCTAGCTCATTCACCAACCTGTAGCTGAATGTGTTGATCCACACCCCGTTGACCCCATGAAATCCTGTCCTTGCAGATTCCAGCCATGTTGATTCTGACCTTTTCAGCTCCGTGCTTGACTCGTGCACCAGCTTGTGGGAGAGCCTCTCTTACCCCATTAGCTGCTTTCCCACACCACTAAAGCGAGTTCTCCCCTCCCAGCTCTGGTCCCCACATCTCATGTGCCACGGGTTTTTTTCATGGACCCCTGGATCTTCCACCCTCTCCTTAGTCTGTTGACCAATTTCTCCAGCATGTCCTACACAGGAAATGCACCTCTCCCACCATCTCTTCTGTGCTCCCTCTGGGTTCCCAGGATGAGAAGCTGCAATCCTTCCCATTGTGCAGGCGCAGCCTCCGCTCAGTATTGCGAAGGGGAGAGAAGGGAATGGCTGGAGGAGCAGGGAGTCTCTGCCTGATCAGAACCAGCCTCTCATGGGCTCAGCAAGAGGGAGTTTCTCAACTACACTGTGATTCAGACTCCTGTGGTGACAAGAGGGACATTTCTGGGAGTTGAAGGATGGAATGCAGAACTAGTAGTTAACAAATATAACCAGAAAGCTTTTTCTTGTTTGTTTTGAAAGGTAACAAAAAACATTGAACAAAACATTCCTAAAATATAGAAGCAGACCCACTGCATTTCCTGAAGGGCTGAAGTTGACAGAATTGTATCTCACACTTTTCCTTTATACCTGTGGAAGGAAGATTGTGTTGTGTACATTTAGGCTTTCCCATGCAATTTGTAATAACTTCTAATATCCTTTTATACTTTAGTAGAGAAAATAGTGATTTTATGTATCTATAATTCTGCGCTTTATCTATGAATTATTGTGCTGTTACTTAAAATCGTTTGCAGTAAGATAATTCGGACTACTCTCTGAGTCAAGCCTAAGAAAATATCTGTAAATTAGTGCTAATGGTCAGTGTGGCTGAGAGAGAAACTCTTTCATGTTTGGAATTGACTGTGAGATTGAACTTACTCCAATTTATTGCAAAGTCAATATTCAGTTTAAAAATTAAAAAGGTTAATAATTATTAGGTTTTCAGAGGAAAAGTACTAGTGTTATGACCTGCCTAACATCATACAGCTACAAAAATGCTATAAAATGATTTTTTAAGCTTATATTTATAGTGAGTAGTTGGCTCATTCCTTCATCTCACTACTTATGCATCCATGAACTGTTAATTAATACTTTTGCTGTAATTACAGAATATTTTAAATATACATAATTCTTCTGAATTTTAAAAGATCAGGAATTTTTTATTAATTTAAAAGGATAATAGGACTGACCCACACTTTCATCAACTCTTTAATAAAGAGGTGCTTTTTCAGATCATTTAAATTTTTACATTTTGATTGCAAGGAATAATAAAAATCTTTTTTTTTTCCCATACTTTTTTCCATTTACTCTTCTAAGCTGGGTCACTATTGTATCAAAAAAGGTCATTGTTTTCCATAAAAAAAAGGTGAGTGGTTGCCTGCAAGTATTGATAAAAGGAGAACTTGAATCCTAACTCTTTTGACTCCTGGCATGCGATTTTCTTTATACAGGGAGTGGTAATTTGTAATGGAAATTTTAATTCCATTTAGTTTCTTCTTCTTTTTCACCACTCTGGAACGTGCCTGGGAATGTTTAACCCAAAAAATTTGATGTCTTCTTGCAATGGAGCTTCTCCCAACGCTCCTTGATACATGGCTGCCATGGAGCACGAAAGAAACCAGCGCACAATTTTCAGATGAGCAATACAATGGGGAAAATACAGTGGCTAGGTTTGTAGGGAGAGATAATACCTCATAATCAAACAGCTGATACCCTTACGTGCGGCACATAAACTTCAGGCACCTCTGGCTCTTCCTCAGATACGAGGTAGCATTTGCAGCCTTTGAGCTTGACAGAAGTAGAGATCGTTTGCCTTGGAGCGTAGCTGATGAGGTTTATTAGAAGAATCCAGAGGAAAAGAAGATTGCTACTTTTGGAGCAGAGGAATCGTTTAACAGGAGAGACAGCAGAAGAAAACAAGAAAAGTGAAAATCAGCAGGCACAGAGAGTTCCTGCAGGACACCCCTGCTGTCTATCTCAGCCATCCAAAGCAGGGGGTCACCTCCCTGAAGGCAAGTATACACTGGAAAGGAGACGCCTTCCTTGGGAGCAGAGAGGTGGTGGAAAGGTGTAGCAACAGTGAAATGGGTTAGGAATCTTAAATATTGTTAAAAAGATGAAGTCATTGGCCGCAATAGAAAAGGTCCCACATATCAAGAAAGGGGGCTCTAGGTGATTCTTTCAATCTTTACTCTATAAAACACAGGTTAATTTTCACATGATGTAAAAATCTGTATAATTGCCTGCATGCATATATATATTGTGTGCGCTGGCTTACGTGTGATGAAACATAACATTTTTTATTTCATCACCTTCATATTTTTAATGCAGGTTTTAGTATTACCCCTCTTAAAATTTGGTGGAGTTTGTGTGTTTTGTTTTAAAGCAAAGAACAAACAAAGATAGCACTGTATTTTCTAAACTTAAGACATCCAGGAAACGGACTGGTTAGTGGTGGTGCATATAAAACTGTTTGTGTAAATGTTTATTTTCCTGTGTCATAGCCAGATTGACTCACTGCAAGCTATCCACATTCAGGAATTTTGTTAGACCACACAAATGTAGAAGCTGGAGGCACAGATGCTTGATGAAGGACCACTGCTCTGTCCTGCTTAAATGTGCCTCTTGGACTTGAGTAGGTGATTTTCAGTAAGCAGTTTGTTTATAAATCTCTATTTGTGAGTTATTTGCTTGCATCTGAAACAAATCATAGCGCAGTTCACAGAACTGAATAGGCTGAGCAAATATTTCCACAGATTGTTTGTATCTAAGTAACTGGATCTATGCCCATGGCAACATACATCTGCTCACCTGTTCCACATTCATGTGTTTAAGGATACCCTTAATTTTGGCTGCCTTGCATTTGCCGCAGTTGTCTCACCTTTTCTTTCTCAGTGAGATGTTCTGAGCAGGGCACTCTCCCTGCCTGCAGAGGGAAGGGAAGGTGAGCTGTGGTTGTTTGGAGCAAGTCTTTTATGCCGTATTGTTGGCTAGCTTGTGTTTGTGCATAATATTGTTTACAGAGTATGCAGTAAAACACAACATAGACGTGCAGCAGATTGTAGGAAGGGAGTGGAATAGCCTACAGTGAACTACATTGAGTTTGCTGAGCTGAAAAACACTTTGGTTTTGATTCTATATTAAGGTTCAGAGATTTCTGATTCTTCTTTGTACCTCCTTTCTGTAGGAAAGAAGGTTGTATGTGAAAACTGGGAGGTGTAATATGTTTTGACTATCTTCTTAATCTGTGTAAGAGGGCAATATTGGGCTCTAAGATACATCCACAAAACAGTTCTGCTACTCAGTCTAAGAACTATTACTTAGACTGGTTGCAACACACTTAAGGACACTGGTCATTTAAGATTGTCTTTCCAGATGAACTTTTATGGAATACATTAAGGGACGTGCTTGTTTGCAGTTTTCCTTAAAGTTCAGTTGTCTTCAAAGTGGTTTACTTCCCTAAGATATGTAGTTTTGGTGGTGCTTGTGATGAGGTTTTGCAGATTATTTAGGCATGTAACTGTTTTTCTGAGTTAGCATACATGTTTTCCAAGCAAATTTGTGATGGAAAACAGTATTTTGTTCCTGTCCCTTTCAGAGTGGTATATGAGACATTGTCATTTCTTTCCCCTGATAAACTTCTGAGTCCTAGGCTAGCTGCTATCATAGGCCACTGTGTTACAGTTAATTGAACAGATGCATCAATTTGCTACTAGTAGCATTTCATGAATTTCTGTTTTTAAAAATGGCAATTTTTTAATTTTAAGAATTTTATAATATGGACTGATTGACACCACTATCTTTAAAATACTGTAGCTGATGGATCACTTAGGGAAACTTATTTTACATTTTGCCTGTTTGCTTGTGCAGTGACTACTGTTAGTGTCGTATAAGTTTTTTTGAACTTCAACTGTCAACCAGTATTAACCTGTAAATCTCAGTTAATTGTGAAGATTTGCTATATGGTTGCTGTTGCAAAAGTTGAGACTTGAGAGGGAGATAAACTGAGTATTTTAGGCAGAATTCAGAATGTGTGAAATATAGTGTTTGAGCACATGTTTCGTATGTTCTTACTGATGCAATCTAAACTTTTAAAAATAATAACCCCTGCATGCAAAATATGAAGTCCTGAGTAAAAACTAGATATCAGTGAGTTTTGAAAATACCTGGTTGTAACAGTATTACATTTTGTAGATGGAGACATATATCAGCTATGAAAGCTTCAGATAATATCTCTACCTGTGACACTGAAGCACAGTGTCATCCAGATTTTATTCTGGGGTGGGTATGTGCTGCCATTTCTGTAGTTAGGACTAAAAATCTGGTCTATCAGTGGAATAGGTAGCAGTATCAAAAATATTGTGGTGGAGGAATGTTTCATAATATATATGAAGTGCAAAATACTTTGCTGAAGAAAAGATGGACTAGCATTAGATGAATGGCAGTGTATGCTTGTAGTTGTCTGAATATTGAGTTTATATTGAGTTTATTTTGAACTCTATTTCTCTCCATTGGAGAAGGGAGTATTGGGAATAAGTAAACACCAAAAACTTTACAAAGCAAGTATTTTACCTGCCATACTCTGGTGTAATGTGTTACGTGTTACAACTGAAGAGCAAGATGCATTTTCTAAACAGAAGAAAAAAGTGCTTATGGCTTTATGTGATCTCTTGCAAGTTACAAAGTAAAATCCATTTCACTGTTTCTAGCACCATAACTCATCCCTGGACCTTTGTAGTTCATGTACGTCTCGTAAAAGGTCTGTCAAGCAAAGCAAAGCATTTGTTCGGGCGTGCTGCTGCTGCTTTGATTTAACAAGGGCAGGGAGCGGCCACGGCCGCAGTCTGGTGCTCTGGGCCTCGCCATGGCCCAGCAGCCAGGAGCCAGCCCGCCACGGGCCCTGCTCTGAACTCTGGTGGTCTCCTTCATGTAGCACGTCATCTCCCATCACCTGCGCCAGCTACACGCGCGTGTCAGCGCAGACAGGCGGTTTGACACATAACCGAGGGAAAAAGGACGACGGACTGCAAAATGTAGGAGCCCCACCCTGCTGCTAATTCTTTTTTCCTGGTCTTTATTAATGCTCTAGCACTTCTTAGTTTATGAGAAGAGTTCTTGTGAATGTGTTAAGACTCCCACAAAGGAAGAGTGTTGCTGGCTTGTGTGCTGGGCTGCAGTGTCAGCCTGTGCTTCCTGTGTCGGGCTGTCTGCCTCTGGGCATTGAAGTTAAGCACGGTACAGCCAGTGCTCAGCAGACCTGGATGCAATTCGTCTGAGTAGGCAAACACAGAGAAATGCCTTCTAAGTTTGCTGTGTTCCTCTGATTTCTGTAAATCCATGTCTGGATTCCATTATCACATAATTGCAGTTGGACATAAGATCCCCCTAGAAAACAGTTCTGACCAAACCAGCGTTTTAGAAATGGTCTGCTTCTGTGTACTTGAATTGAGTTTCAGTACTGGCAAACCAGTCAAAAGAGAGATTTGTCTGCACTTATAACTAAGAGCCAAGGACTTCTTGGTCACGAGAGGTAAGATTTTGTGTAGTCTCTCTGTGCCCCAGGTTCACTTTCCTTGGGCAAATTACTAAAGTCAGCAATTTCAAACTTAGGAGACTGGAGTTAGGTGTTGACAGCCATCTTTAAGTACCTAAATAAGTGGTCTCATTTTAAGAGGTCCTGAGCACACAATTCTTTCTGACTTCAAAAGAAGCTGCAAATGCTGTGTCCACTTTGATTAATTGAAAGGCTGACCATCAAAGTGAAATTATGTTGCCAAGCTAAAGGAAAAGAAATAAAGACTTAGCACACTGTATAAATCAATCGCAGATCAGAGTTTACTGGGTATAAAATGTACAGCATCTTATGTGCCCTTTTGTACTTTCTGAATCTCACTGGGCCCAAAACTGTAGCAGAAAACCCCTCACAGTTTGTGAAATATGGCAATGCCCAGAAACATTTGCCAGTTTAGCCACTGAAAAATAGATATGGCTGCTCAAAATTTATACTGTTTGCTAGGGCCTTAGGTGAAAAGAAAACGAAATTTTAAAATGCTTATTTTTTTTCATTTGAAGGTAATGTCTTAAATCCTCAAGAGATGAACAGCCTGCTACCTTCCCCTGCTTTGATCGATCTGTCTTTGAGGCATGATTTACACCTTATTATAGTACTTCAGGTTACGGCCTCTGTTCCTGAAAGTTTTGTGGAGATAGGTGTCTGGGGAGGAAAGAAAAAAAAAGACCTGATAAGTACCCTGATGGAAAGAAAGGCTCCAGTGTGTGTGTGTGTGTGTGTGTGTGTGTGTTGGTCATGTTTGCCAGTCCTCACAGCAGAGGGAATGCTCTGTGCAATGGAAACTTCAGCTAAGTACTGAATAACTCATGAGGATAATATAAGGAGAAGACAGAATTTGGTTGCAACACTGTTTGCAGAATTGCAGGTATTTTCTGGGCTTGGTTTGCCAGCTCTTGCACCCTCATGGTGTTTCCTGGGTCATCAGCAAACCAGAGTACCATGTAACATTCAGGCAAACCAGAGTACCATGTAACATTCAGGCAAACCAGAGTACCATGTAACATTCAGGCAAACCAGAGTACCATGTAACATTCAGGCAAACCAGAGTACCAGGTTTAAACATGGCATTTGTGGTGCATATTTGCAGATTTGCATGTGGTGAATATTTTAATACATATTTGGCATAATGTAGACTGAGCCGTCAGCAGTGCTGTTACTCAAAATTACCACAAATTTGTCACAAAATGAATGTTCAGTAGTGAATAATGGAATAGTTTTTATCACAAGTGTGTCACCTTCCCCATCTTAGCAGCACCTTGCCACCAGCACCCATGTACTGATCTCCTGTACAGCCCTCTGATGCATCTTCTAGTGACAGGGGTTGCCATTACTGGTGTCTGTGGGTGTGGAAACAGGAGTCACTTCCATCCTTTCCTGCCTGACCTTCAATATTGGGAAGTGTGTGTGAATTTGGAAATGTTTTATCTTCATTCTCCAATACTTTTGTATACAGCTGAAGGCTAGGTGGTAAGTTTTTGTCATGGCTCTTTTATATTGCTGGAGCACATTCTGTTATCTGATAAAATTAGTAAGTCAAGAAGCATGAATGATTATTAAGTATAATTGTTTGTTTATGTAAATATGACAGTAAAATAGGTTACTCACACAGGCCAAGTGACCCAATTATTCAGATTTTGAAAGTGTAGAGGAGATGTGCTTTTTGCTGCACTTCAGGGAAAGAAATCCTCTGTTGAATTGCTCAGTAAGTTTGTTTTCCATGTAATTTTATTACAGTGCTAGTAGCCTGTTGATGAGGACCTGCTGGAGAGTTCCTCAATACTACATGGTGTATTTCTGTCCCTAGAAAAGAAAGTTTTTGTAACCCCATTAATAAGTGACCATTTCCTGCAGTGAATGCTGATCTATCCTGGTCTTCCCATTAGAAAGTTCAATTGGACATAAGTAAACTGATACCATTAGGTCTCAACCCAAGTCTTCTATAGCTCCTACTTGATATTTTCAGCTTGCTGATTTAAAAGTGGGCTTGGAGGTTTCCATTACGATTGCCATAGGCTTTATCTTAACCTTTATGCAAAAAACATCTTAAAATTGTATAGAAAGCTTCATTAGCCCTCATGAATGTCTTCAAAACACTTGGCTCCAGCAGGGAGCTAGCCAAGCTGAGGGAACTAGTATTCTCAGAGTCAGTGTGTTTTGGCTGATCATAGCCTTTGTAGTTTAGCCAATGGTTTAAAAATCCACAACACAACCAAAACCACCTAGAACAATGGTAAAAAGCCCCAGTAAAGCAGAAGAATGAGTGTGATTAATCTAAATGTAAGTCTTTCAGTAGTTTCCTGCTCTGTCGTGCCCGTTTATTTGTAGCTGAACAGCAGACCACTGTAACAGTGCAGAGGTCTGTAAAAACAGGGCTTCCTCCTGCAGCTTCCTGTTGAGCAGGAGCAAACACCAAGTACCCTCTGCTGTTAAGTTGTGCATAGCCCATCTTTACGTGTATCTCCCCTGACAGACCCTTATTGTGCACCTCAGGGTCAGCCACTGGATGCTGCTTTATTTCAGATCACGAAACTGATCCCTGTAGTCAGATTTAAAAGAACAGGCTATTGCCCAGTTCGTGTAGAGCACCTCTGGCCCTAAGGGAGGCCAGCTTCTAGACTCTGGGATCTCCAAGCAAGGTTTCATTCCTCCACATTTCCTCCAGAAACCTGGCTGAGCGACAAGGAAGCTGTTAAAAAACATTTTATCAACATTTTCTTTAAGGAATGTGGATTTGCCCAAAATGAAACATTCTAAGGAAGTGCAAGCTTCCAACTTGTTTCCTGCCTTCTTACCTGGCAAATTTTCTGGGATTTCATGGCAGCTTGCTTGAGGAAGTTTATTTGAGTTTGCATCCTCCAGGGCCTCCACTCCACCTTGCTACTGAAACATGAGCCTGGCAGCAATGGTGCTGCTGGGAGATCTTGACCTCCTGGCAGGAATGCCCTCAGAAGTTAAAAACTTCAGGGGAAATAGGGAAATTGGAACTTATATAATGGATCCTACAAGGAATTGGTTTTTTTTCTAAGGTGTAATTTCACTGGAGCTGATCCAGCTAGTAAATACTCAGCTGTAAAATACACTGCAATGTTTAGAGACTGAAAGTTACTCAAATTACTTAACTTTCCCTCAATCAGTCATAGAACCAAGTCATAGAATCTTCTGGAATAGCCAGCTGCTCCCCTTTTGTTTAGGAAAGGGACATGTATGTTTTTGTGTATTTTTTGTATCTTTCTGGTGGCACTTTTCTGTCTGGGGATGCTTTCTGAACACTGCAGATGTTACTACTTGGAGCTCAATTTAGAAGTCTTAGTTATAACTGAAGAAGTTCTGATGTAAAAACTTATAAATTGCTAGTAGCCTGGGGTTTTTCAGGACATTGAAGAGAATTTGAAAAGATGATGCTGCTTTGTGTTGCATTTGTATTTATGTCTTTATGTTTTGTGTGCAAAAATCATATGCAGTTGGGTTAGTTTTGGGTTTTGTTGTTAGATGTCACAGGTGTTTGGATGTCAACCTTCACCTTGAAAGTGGGCTTGTTTGGGCCTAAGAAGTTCTAGGAGCACTCCCAATATTCAGTTGAACTGACAGATATATTCTTAAAGCAAGGGGTGGGTTGTCTTTTTTATTGGTTTTTTTTTTCCCCCTTCAATAAATTTTAGGTGACTCAAACCAATAACATTTGATAAATTCACACCCATCGAGTCTGTAATGTTGGAATTAGGTGTTCTTTCAAACGCACAGATAAACATTAAGGTTAGCTTTTTGCATAATTACAATTAATACCAAATTTTCTCTTGTTGCAATTTTAAGCAGTTTTTACTTTTAAATTTCTTATTTATGTGCAAAATAAATGTACCCCTTCCCCTATTTCTCTGTATTTGGAATTGCATTGTGTTCGTCATATTTGTTAGGGAGGTTAGAACTGTGAAATCTTGTTTTATTGCTCTAGCAAAATTGTAGGATTTGTGGAGAGAAACACCTCCCCCCCCAAAAAAAAAAATCCCAACTCCAAAACAAAACCAAAATAGCAAAATCTATAATCTATGAAAAGTATGTGGCTCTTCTTTTCGCTATAATTGCCCCACTAGTCTTTCAGATATTTTCAGAGGTCTTTAATTATTTAAAATTTATATGACATTTTACAATTGCTGTTATTTTATACTCCGAAAAATTGGTTACTTTCATGTCTGAAATCACAGAGAAATCATATGAACTAAATATTACATTCTTGCCACTGCTTTTATGCACTGCATGTTTAGCATCTAACTAAAATGCGAGTAGAAAGCTCATCTTGAAAGAGACTACTTAATTAAAAATTAAACGATGAATTAAAACTTAAATTATGCAAAACTAATAAGCTACGTTACCAAAACACACAATTAATTTGCTACAATATATGGAAAGAAAATGTTAGCGTTTTCACTTTTGTTTCATGTTTGCACTGCAGCCTGCACAGTCTGCTGTTTTGGAATTCCTCACCTTGAAATATTTGACACATCTGAATTAAGATATAAATCAGTGATTTTTAGGTTGTGAGTTTTGCAAAACTCATCAGAGATTAAAACGTTGATAGTGCAAAGGAATCTGTTAGAAAGTGGGGCGAATCCAATTATTTTTCAATTAGTGCAATATCACTTCTGTGTATAAGATTCAAATCAGTGCATCGTATCACCTTGTGCAAATCGATAGAGTAAAAATGGACTCGTTGACAAAAATTGCAATTTAACCTATTGCTCTAATTCCATAGTATAACAGGTTTATTTTTTACTGGAATTGCTTTCAACTAATTGCAATTGCTGAGATTCTGCATACAGTAATTATGTGTGCTTACCTTTATAGAGACCAGACGAAACATGCCTTTAAATTCTGTGTTCCATTTAGCTGTTTAAAGGAGGTATTCCCTAAGTCCTGTGTCAGAGGCACAGGAAGGTATTTTCTTAGTAGATGTGGGGATGTGTTGCTATGTCTAAAATACTGCAGTGGCCAAATACTAGACATGCAGCAAGTACTCGTTGCTTTACTGTAGCACAGGCAAAGGGAGACATTTTCAGTTGTATCTGCTGGTATTTTTTCATGATTGTATTCTTCAACCTGAGTAAAGCTTAGATGGCTGAAGGAAAGGAAATAGGGAATTGAAGAAAACTCCATCTGATTAAGTTAATTATGATGCTTGAACCTAATACTTTATTATTGCTGTGCACTGGAAGGTGGAACTACATTTACATTTGCATTTTTTTACATTTTAGTATTACATAAAATAACGCTTTGAATGTTTCATATCAAATATCTTCAGCACTTTTCTCTCAGGTCTTGCTAATTTAGCCTTTGTAGCTATATAAGTAGTTGTTTTTCTGGCATTATAATTTAAAAGTTTACATTAAAAATAAAATCAATACAGGGATAAAAGCATGAAGAGTACAGCTAAAATAATTTATAATAGCTCTATTGGTGATGAAAATCTAAGGAATGAATATTGTGTATAATAAAGGCAATTACCTAAGCTGCTTATAAGGAAAAATACTGCTCTTGGTGTTGGGGGATGGAAGGAGGGGATCATGGAAGCAGTTACAGCTCTAATTTTCTGGGTTGAGCTATGTTAGCCCTGGCATAAATTGCAGCAGCCTAGAGGTACATGTGCCATCTGAGGATGGCATTCTGCCCTGACATCTTTGTGAATGTGTTGCTGAGGTGTGGGGGAGAGAGAGCAAAGGCACTGGTGTCTGCTGGGGGTTTGCACGCACTGGGAGGTCTCAAATTTCTTCAGTCATCCTCTCACATGTCAAATACAGGCTTTGGTTGGTTTGCACAACCTAAAGTCCAGTGGAGTGGGTTGTGATAAGAAAACTGGCTTGGTATTTAACCCAAGTGATTATTCTTACTTCTGCATTTATCAGGTAAAAGTTCTCTCTTCAACAAAATGAAGTGTTTAATCTACTATCACAAAGAGTGAAACGTGAATAAAGATTGACTTGGACATAATCTTTCTAACTGCTCTTGATGGACATCTTAAGATTCAGCTTAATTTAATTGAAATCTTAAACTCTGTCTTTTTGGGAAGCTCTTTTCTTTTATGTTCATGGTTAAGTGAGCAAGGCAATGACGTGCTCCCTTAACAACTGTTCGAAAATCATCGGGCTGATTGACTAATGCTTCTGCCCTTTTTATGCACTTCTGGTGTTCCATCATGGCTTTCTCCTTCCTGTGCATATAAGTGGATTTATCTGAATGATAATAAGCCAGATGGTTAGGTGGTAGGCCAGGTATTTTGAAGGTAAGCATATTCTTTGTCATAGAGCCATGTTAGCCAGGAGCTCTGCACCACATTTCAAATCCTTCAGCAGTCTCCCCAGGAGGTGGCAGCTGTAGAAGCCTAATGGATATCATCACCTTCAACTGTCAGCTCCTTTTTTCCTGTCTGTCATGACTGTTTACTTCTGATCATACCAGTTGACATTTATGTGTCACAATAGAAAACGGAACCAGTGCAGGAGTAAAGGCGACACTGGGTGTACGGTTACTTCTTGTATCACAACAGGCAGCTGGCAACTCATTAACACCATGTGGAGTGTCAAGCATATAGTATATTAAATAAAATTAATGCCTACAGGCCCTGCAAATAAGAAGATGGCCATAACAGACAATGAAATTACATGAATGGTTGAAACAGGAATAGTAGAGGTGACAGATTTAAAAAAAAAAAAAGGGGGGGGGGGGGGGAAAGAAAGAAAAAAGGCAGGGGGCAGGGATGAGTCCATAGGCCAAGGTACATGAACATGTCAAGCCTTTGACTGTCATTCCTTGTCATTTTCTTATTTACCCTCTGAAGGAGGACATGTGGCATGGGAGAGTTCTGCCAGGCATCTGGTGACTTACTGGAATCTCTGTGTTTGGCAGCAATGCCAGTGTTAAGATCCTCAAAGATATCCCCCCACGTTCTCTTTAGCCATTATTCACCAGTGAGTGTGCATATGGGAGACTCGGGGCCAGGTGCCGTGATCCAGGGACAGCATGCTAGCTTGAGTATGGTCCTGAGAGTGATGAACAGAAATGTGCTTTTCTTCATCAATAGCTAACATGGCTTTATGTGAAGCAGTCTTGGAGTCCTTTACTCAGATTCTCTGGAATAACCACTCTTCTTTTGGGTTAGATGGGTTGTGTGGGCCATTGGTCATATGCGTTGCTCTATTTGCAGATATTGCTCTGTGTCTTCTGTCTCATGTGGTGAATGATTTTGCTAAGCCACGGGCTTAATTCTGGCAGGTAAAACACCCGAGGCATGTGTATGGTGAAACAATTTATATGATTTATATCACAGGAGATAGTTCATCCCAGATAATCTCAAATTTACAAAAAGTTTCATACTGAGGTAAAACTTCTTAAAAAAGTAATCAATAATTGCAAATTAATTTCTATTTCAGAAATTTAAAGCATCAATTGACATTAGAATAATTTTAGTTAACAAGAATTTTAGATCAAATTTGGATTTATTAACCTGACTATGTTGGATAGAGGTGTTCCAGCTGCTCTATAGACTACTAAAATACTGTCACGCATTCCAGGAAACATAGCAAATGGTATCGAGAGGAAATGATGGGTAGAATTTAGTGAAGAAAATGTCATTACAATCACAAAATTTTATACTCACTGGATATTATAAACCACTGAATTTTCCTTTAATTTAAACAGGCAGATCCTGTTTAATAAGCAAATAAGCTGTCTTTGGGCACTATTGGGACAATGCTGTGCCTGCTAGTAGTACATGTTGGTTCAGGTGAGTTCAACAGGCAAGAATTTACACAGCACATCAGTCTTTTATGCCATTAAGCTGATGGAAGCATGTTTAAAGAGAAAATGAAGAAAAAAAAAATTGTTACTTTAACAAGCTGCTTTACAATTTCCCATAAGAAACAAGAAAAAAAATGGAACACTATTCGTTGTCATAATTAAATTGCTACAAAAAATAATTGTGGACCAGTGTATTGTCTCATTTAAAAAAAAAAAAAAAAAGTACCTGCTTTGATTTCATCTTTTTGGCAGTTTATTTTATGCATTTATTGTTCGTTAATTAGAGTTCCTACATATTTGCCCTTCTTGCCTGATTGCCTTTGCCTTTTATAGCTACGGCGAGCTTTCCTTGCCTTTGCATTTGAGATGAGCTGAGATAGCCACCTACAGTGATTGCGTCAGTTCCCTTCATAATTTTTATTAATCCTCACTGAGGATTTTTTTTCCTCTAATGAAAACAGAGGTCTCCTGTATTTCATTTACTTTTTTTCATGTTCTCAGGATCATCTATCATCCTGGATAGTTTTTTATATCTGTTCTCCACCTCCTCAAGGTGGCTGGGATGCTGTTTTGAGTGTGTGGCCCAGCTAGAGCCATGTGTACTGCTGGAATAATGCTCTCTGACTCATATGTGACAAAAAGGTCAGGTTTTCAAAGGCTGCAGGGCAGTCACGCTGACCCAGCTACCGTTGTGGGCTGGCCAGCCTGCTGACAGTGGAGCAGTTAAGTGACATGCAGATGGCATAGGGGCACTGCTGCCTTTTCTGGTGTGGCCATAGGATTTGGGGGATCTAATGGTGGTTATGATGATGCAACCACTGTTTTGCTTTCTTTGCAATGCTGTTAGAGAACATCCACCAGTATGTAATGAAGTGAATAAGTGGATCTTGAAACTCATAATGTGTAACTTCTAAACAGTTTTTGTATAGCTGGAAGAGGTAAAGCCGCTGCAGTTCAGAAGGGAGAATGGAAATAATGAGTTGTTTTAATTTTCCATTTAAATGACACATAATAAATTAAAAAGTAAGTGCCCATAAACTAGAAGGAGGATTAAAAAGCACATTTTTTTTTTTTTAGTTATAGATCAGATTACTTCATGGGTTGCTCTATTTATTTTATTAGCAGATCAAAGGGGATACTTAGTGAGCTTTGAGTAGTTCGTAAGCATTTTTGTTCAAAATTTTATGGCATTGTTACATGGACAATATTCCTTCATTCTGGGATAATGAGGAAAGCAAAAATCCTATTTGCATTAAGCATAAATTAAAGAAAATGATAGACACATCTGAAAAGGAGGAAATAAGATCATTATGTATTTTTCATTTATCTGTGTAGAATTGCCAAGGAGCTGATGTAGGTGGCCTGTCTGTCTGTGGCCTTTCTCTCTGCTCAGAGGAATGTGCTTTGGCTACCACCTTCCCCTCAGATGCTCTGGGCAGCACAGACCCTGCTTTGTGGAGACTCTATCCAGTTCCTGGCACGGAGGCAGCAGCCAATGTTTCTTACTCTAGGGAGCAGCGTGATGCTCAGCTGCTGATCACCACCGGATTTCCACAGGATCACCACTTATTTGACTCTGCCCCTATTCCTGGGCAGTGTAGGTGCCTCCATCTGAACATGGCTCATGGGGTTTCTGCCTGTGCCATGCCGGCAGTGGGACAGCCAGTCTGGCACAGGGAGCATCCCTGCCCACTGGGGCTTAACTGGGGCTCCGCTCCCTCTGCTGCTCCCCAGGAACAGGGTGTCAGCTGGCAGAGCCCGAAGGCAGAGGGTGCTGCCTCCTGCATGCCTACATGCACGGCCTCAACCATGAGGGCCTTCTGTGTTTGGGCTTGTGGTGCCAACAACATCCTGCCATTTTCACTAGAAGTCTCCTGATAGTGTGTATTTAGGTAAGAATCCCAAAAATATCATTTTTTGGGATGGAGGATATTCATAGTGATCTCTCCGCCCCTGTACCATGTGCTAAAAGACTCACAGTGCTGCAGGAGGTACAGAAATAGTTGGTTTTGTCTGGGCGTTGAGTGGCTGCTGGGGCAGGTGGGCCTTGTGTGATGGCTGAACACCCCCAGCTTCCTCATCCGTGGTGTGAGGGTGTGATCTTGGTTGGTTATTTGATGGTTTTTTGGCCCTAGAACATGTCACCTCAGGGGGTGGAAAGGAGGGCTGTGTTTTGTACTGATTTCCCAACCCATATGGGTTGGGAATCCCCTGGGAAAGCACTTTGCACTGGTCATCCTTCCTGACCTCAGTCTTGGCAAAGCCATGGGCATCCATGCTCATAAGTGTTCCAATTGATTTGGAAGTAAATTCTGAATAAGAGTGTCTAATTTCAGTAGGTAAGTAACAGATGTCCCAGGAGTGGATTCATAAGCCATAGGACTCGTAAGGTGATTTCCCCTCTCCTCAAAAGGACTGTCCTTAAGCTCAAGAGTGCAGTGATTTCTTGCTAATCTGGCAGAGACCATCTTACCTGAGTGCCTAGATCCAGGTTGAGAGCTACAACCTGCTTTCCCCCTTGGTGGTAGCTCTGTAGGAAAGGGAGACTAACTGGAGAGGCAGCATCAACTGTGAAAGCATCCATAATGTCAGGAAGAAATTTCTCTTTACCTCATCCCAATATTTTTCTGTTAATGGAAGCTGAGATAAATACGCTTGCTTGCTTCGTTGGCTTTTGGTAGACGTACAATATTCACTACAATTATATTCCTGTGTTACTGTGAGAAGAAAATCTAATTTAAAATTTTCTTTTGTTTGTAAAACTTCATTAGAAATAAGATTCTAACAGTTCTTGAGCATATTTTTCTTATCCCACTGTCTTTGATCCTGTTTATCTGGAGAAGGACCAGCACAATTTATTTTTTCTTTCTGTCCCTCTCTTCTGGTTGTCCATATAATTTTACCAGAATAATTATTTCTAGTGATACTTTATTGACAAGTTACTTGAAAACTGAACCAATGCCATACTTCCCACAGCTATTTGCTTCATTAATTTGTATAATATAACAAATCAATTTGTAAACATATTTAATTAGATGTAGATAAAGATAAATGATGAGTAGAAATACACATAAGTATAAAAAGTTTGAAATGCATTTAGTGGATGTGTCTTTCTATCCCTGAAGCCCATTGAATAAAAATGTAAATCAGTGTAGCTAGATCCTACTGCTAAATGCAGTTTTACTTGCTTTTCTTTTTTTCTTGCAGTAAGCACTGAAAGCATGAAGGTACAGGATTTAAGTGGATTTTTGTTCTAAAAAGAAATACTCTCTGTATTGAGGAATACTTTTATTAGGCTAACTGTTGTATCCTTGACAATATGCATGCACATTTTAAAGCTGTTTTGAAATAGAGCATTTTCTAATTTAGTAATGAATAGCACTGTAGGGTCTTACATACAGCTTTGATTCAATTTTGGGAAATGGGAGCTAACCACTTTAGGTATTTCAAAGCACACTGTATTCTTTGGAGTTGCATAATATAAACCAGTGTCAGTAGATTTTCTGAATGCCTGAATCTGTCCTCTTGAAGGCGTTTGCTATTTATTTCAAAATAAAAGGGTTACCGCAGAGGCACCTGGGCTTGTGAGGAAGAAAAGGGATGCTGACACCTGGCAGATAGTTTCCTGGCGACATAACGGGGTCTAAAATATTGAGGTGGACAGTGCTTCTTTGAGGTAGCGCGTACTCCACGCTGTGCCGCATGCTTTAGAGCTACGCCTGACTTTTGCCCGCGACAGCTCCGGCGCTGTGAGCTATCGGAGCCGCGCGTCGCTTCAGGTGTGCTCCCAGAGCCTGCAAAGAATCCCAGCATCCTGGCCGGGCGGCAGTCTGCCCGATGACCTTTTTCGCATGGAGCTCGATGATGGGTTGTGAAGGGGAGAGCTGGTTACAGTCAGGACTGGGGGGACCTGCCGTGGCGTGACGGCAGGTTCAAATCAAACCCAATAGTTGCTTCTTGTACTTTCTTCCCGTGTCCTGCCAGCTTGCTGTATGGCTGCCACAACGGTAACCCTGTGAGTGGCTTGATTGGTGAGGATTTACATGTGTGCTAATTAGAGTGGAATAAATGATTGGCTGTTTGCTGCATCGCCATAAAGGGTGCCCAGATGTACACACTACGTGAACATAATGTGCACGGGCATGGCGCATCAAAGTTTGTCAGCTGCATTACCTCAGCAGGCTTAGGGCCTGTCGGAGAGCATTTGCTGATAATTGTCCCCTATGATTTAGTGTCTGACTTGGTGAAAGTGAAGGACCTCAAAGTACTGTCTTGGCAAGGGAATTTCTGATCGTTTAACAAAAGTAATAAATGAGCTAAAATCTGTCAAACGAGGGCGAAAAAAAAAATTTAGAGCTATAAGCAAGCAGTCTTAACTGAAGAATTCTGTGTGCTTGGAAATAGTTCGGAACATAACACTAACTAAGCATCAAATTAGCTGCTGCAATTAACAATAGACACTGAACAGAGTGTTTAATTACGCTTAATTTGTTGTGATACAGCACAAGTCTTCAGTTATGAAAATCCCCCAGATGCCCAAGTATCCCCTGTATAGCTAAAATGCACTAAACTTTGCATGAACACTTGGCTAATTTTACCAAAGAAAATACAGAACATTCCTTTTAATTTTAAAAATCTGATTTAGATGAAGGAAAAATAAATTTTAAAATGGTCATTCTTTTCAAATCTCTTTTAAATGAAAAAAAAATCTGGGTTATATCTTTTTTCATGAAAATGTATAATTAAGACAAAATCCCACACGTATCGTATTTATGCACAAAAATCAGTAATATCTGATTAGTTTGACAAGTAATTTTGTACTTACATGTTCACAATATCGATAATGTATTAATGCACAATGATTAAATGGTTAAGCTGCCATATTAAAGTTATGAGCAGGAACATTTATCCAGCATAGCTAAGCAGGAACAAAGACTGTCCATTTACAGATGGCATTATTCAATCTCCGAACTGCTCAAAGATGTTAGCATTAGAGCATTGATTCTGAGCACTGATACTGTGCCTCACTCCAATGACCCAATAGAGTTAAGTGATAAGGTTAAGTTAATTACTGTATCTGTGCTATACAGCTTCCACATGATTACTGCTGAGAAAGATAGTGATTCTTTTTGCTTTAATTAAGCAAAAGAGAATGAAAAGATATAATTGGTTTTTATAATAATCCTGTCTTATATCACTATCAACAAGCGTCATGTGTTTTTTCTACAACTTTGTTGCACGAATTCCTAGCAGCAAAATTTAAACAGTAGGATGTAGAAGTAAATTATTTAAATCCCTATCCTAAAACATAGTGTCAGCTAAAGAATTAAATAGTTAATAGCTGTACTAATACTTCTGTAGCACCAAAGCGCCTGTGACAGTAAATTGTGTACCAGCTCTGAAAAATCCATATTTGACAGTTAAAGACCATCTGCTGTTTTTTTGTATTTACATTATTACGTTATTATATTTTAATAAATGTTTTATTTTTGTTTCTAATAATGTATCAAATAGCAGTACTGTGACTTTAATGTTGTTTTGTGAACAAGAGCTTTAATTGTATTTTATTATAAATTTACTTATTGGTTGTCAAAAATTGTTGCCTTTGAAGGTGAAAGGAGTTGTAAAGGGTTCAGAAATAAAGCCCAAGCAGTCTCCTGTAGGATAATACTCTTTTTTTTTATTATTATTCTAGTCATGCATATAATAAAATATATGTATATTGTGAAGTATGCAAAAGCATTTTTACACTGAAAATAATGAACACAGATGAAAGCTGACAGTGAAAGAAGGGGAGAGATAGTAGGTAGGTTTTAGTCCTTCACGTGTTAAGCCCTGGTTCTGTGAACTGCTCTGCATAGGTAATCCCATGTCTCTGTATTGAGCTCTGCTAACTCCCACAAGTTTACAAAGATTTGCCCACGCAGACAAGATTATTTTACCCTATCTTTGCTTATGTAAGTAACCTCACAACAGCTGCTTCAAGTTCTTGCCGTTTTCCTAAATGCTGCCTCCCCAGCAGGAAGGGAACACATGTTGCCTTTCATTGTTGCTGCATTACACAGGTGCAAGGGTGCTGGTAGTTAGTGAGCTGCAGATTTCTGCATCCTCGTTGTGTTTTGGTTTTTTAATAGAATTGTGATGTGTCAAATTCATTGTAACAGCAGTACTGATAGAGATTGTTAGATTAAAAATAGCAGAGTACCTGTTTTCTAATTTTTCTCTACATGAGGGAAAGTTTTTTATTCCTTATCCTGTAAATAGCTATGACTTTAAAACTTGGTTGAACAAAAAATTTTGGAGAAAGAGGTTCCATGCTGCATATACAAATTTTTAGCAAAGTATTTGGTAAGGACAAGGCATATATTCTTTACTAAGTACTATGGATATATTTTAATATTATTCTTTTATTCACAATAGTAAAGTTTTTATCTCCTTAGCAACGATTTGTTTGCAAATAGGGTGCACTGAGATTAAAACTGTTGTGCTGGAGATTTTAAAAGCTGCTTAGTACCCTGCCTTCGAACAACCTCCTTCTATTTTGTAGCTACACAGAATTAATTGGATAGTGTTCCATTTCTGTAGAAGACTTGTATGCAGTGGTATGCATACCACTTTTTCTCCGTAATTCTAATTTCTTCTTGAAAAGGAAAAACATTTCCTTGAGGCAATAAATTCTTAGTATTCTAAGTAAGAGAAAAAACATCTATGTCCAGTGTTTATGGTATTCTTTTTTGATCGCAAATGTGTTTAAATGCTTGTTTTGTGTTTATGAAAACACTGTAGAGCTGCTGTTGCAGAACCTGTATAATGAATAGAGGGAATCTTGTGTGCAGGGGTCCATGGCTGCCATGCAAGGAGATCAAGGGAAGAAAGAGGGAGAGGTATTCCAAATTATCAAATTCTAACATTTAGAAATAATTTCAGAGTAGTTAAGGGTCTTGTTTGGAAGAAAAGCACTAGGACTTGGATGAGAATAGGGTATGAAAGTATGAAGTAACATGCAGACTGTTTTAAGAAATCCTATTTGATTTTGTTTCTAGTTGATTTCATGAATTTGAAAATCTCAGTCACAGGATTTATTGGACCTTCTCTTCCATTACTTCTCTACTGGTCTCTGCTCTCTTTTCTTGGAAGAGAAAACTGAAGTAAATAATCACTCTTAATTTAGGAGATACACTAAAGGATGTGCTAAGAAATTATATATGTGGCTCAGTCAATATTAAGGACTGGATGGGTTGACAGAGAAGATTCTGAAAAATCAGGGGGTTTGGTAGCTTGGGGGTCCCTGTATTTTCTTGTTCAGTGCATGTACTGAGGATTTCCAGCTCTTTGCCTGTCAACCTGATGTCTTTTGTCAGTTCTGTAGTCAATTTTTTAAAAGGCTCTTGACGTTTATTGCAAACAGATGCAATGACAATTGAAACATTTTCTTCTCATTCTTTTGTCTTAATAAATGTATTCATCTGGAAAGCAGAATCTCTTTTTCTCCTCACTTGAGTGTTATAGTTTGCATTGGTGATGGGAAAGTAAAGCAATTGTGCAGAAAATGAAAAAGCATTTTATGAGGAAGAATGCTCTGAGAATTTCTGATTTCTCCATGTACAGTAAATATTTTGAAATGTAAAGAACATCCCAACTTCTGAATTCTTAGAAAGTCTTCAGGTAACGTAAGCACAGATACAGAAGGCAGACATTACGTGTTTCATAATGATATCTGCTCTCTTGCTGTTTGATTGCACAGACAATTTGACAGTGATGGACATTGCTCATGCTTAATTATTTTTAAAAACATTTCAAACATTTAATGACTCTTAGGAAGAGAAATGAACAGGGGACAATTTCAGTCTTCATGACAACTGAGCATCCATGTCCCTTCAGTACTTTGACATGCAGTGTAATACAGCAGAGCTAACAGCTATGAGTAAGCAGAGCCCATATAGCATTTCTTTCCTGACATATGATGGGTTAGCACTGTGTAATAATAGCAATATTCTTTAGTTATGTGCTTCTTAATGTATCAAGATGTTTACATATTTCAGCTGAGGTGGTGCTTATTTCATTAGGTCACATTGAGCAAAAGCAGCTTGTAAAGTTGCTTTCATATGTCAAAGTAATGATAAAATGAGTTTGAGGCCTTTATGATCAAGAACATTTTCTGCTTCTTTTTAATGATATAGAATAGTAATGACCTGCAGTTTCATTTATTCTTGGAAAAAGTATAATTGCAAAAATTAACTTGTCATACACCACAGCTCAGCAAAGTTACTTTCCTATAAGTCTGTGGTCACAGTATGTTTTTTTGCAATTCAGCATCTGGCTCTGTGGGGTACTGATGGCTGCTATGAAGTAAAGTACCAGGGTGAGCAATTAAATGTAAAATGACAGCATAAAATATGATCATTACGGTTATACAAAAGACACATTTATGAATTTTGCAGATAACTGTCATTTTTTCTACTCATATTTGCTCCTTCTTTGTTAGCTTAATATTTCTCGTGCAATTCTTTTTTTTTTTTCCCTCTAAAAAGTGAACAATGCCTTTTTAATTATCCTGACACTTGTTTGTGTCTTTCTTATTTGTCACATTTGAAGGCTAATGATAACTCTTTCACTTTGTTCTGACACTATACTTTCAACTTCATTTCAAAATCAAGGACTATTTTTTAAATTAACATGAAGGTTGCATGATTAGGCTAGAATTTCTTATGGAAATCAGTTTGTGTAGTGTTGATCAGATAATGTGCTGCACCTGAAAGAAAGATTATCTGTGTTCAATTCTCAGGGGCTAGCAGGCAATGTTTTGAAGTGTGCTTTTTGAATTTAGCTTGTGTTTTGTCATTGAAGAGAGAAGATTGGTCATGATAGAAGTTATTTAAGCCATATTAGGTATCAAAAATGCTGTATAGATCTTTGTGTGTTTTCTTTGCAAAAATCTGTTTCCATACTAGAATAAGAATCCTTTCTGTAGTTTATGTTTTTGCTATTTTGGGTGAGAGTTGTGTTATGTCCATAAGAAATATATAGATATATATACACACACACACACTATATATATATATATATATGTAATTGCATAGGATACTGATAATGATAGTACTTTCTACCAAAATCTTCTGGATACAGTGAAGAAAAGGGAAAAAAAATCTAAAATGACCTCAAACCCCTAACATTCCAGAGAATCCTACTAATGCAAATAAACCCATTATATTTCTGTTCTGATGCTTTCACTTTTTCTTCAAAAGCACTTGTTGGTTTCTGCTGGTGCCACAAAGGACAATGCAGCAATACACTATTTTATGTGCAATTTCCAAAACCCCGGCACCCAGCAAGGGACAGGGGAGCGAAAGTTCTTTCATCCTCTTTCCCGTGGAAGTCATAACCTACTTCCAAAACCTCATTTAGGATGGCAGTCATCAAAATTGCTGAGCAAAAGGTGTCTGTTTACTGTGCATTTAAAAAACAAGCAAAGCCTGGCACTAATGACTGTTATTTACGCTTGCTCTCCCTATAAAGCGAGGTGCTCTTCCCTTCCTCTTCTCCCGTACTAGCTGTTCTTAAATGCATGTATCACCCTGGAGAGCACGTGCCTTGTGAAAGTACAAATGCTATTTGAATGTCTGAATGGGGGAGGCAGTGTTTGTCTTGGGAGTCCCTGTCTTGCCAGCTGCCTTTGACAGGGAGGATTAATGGAGACCCCCGTTGTTCGAGAGAGGAGGGGCAGTGGGGTTTGGGGTAGGGGTGGCCGGGCTGCAGCCCAGCCTTCACCTGGGGAAGGTCCCTTCACCACCACAGGTCAGGAGGAGGCAGAATCCCATTATGTTCAATGGGAAATGTGAGATAGTTTAAGCAGCCCTCCCCTCAATTAAATTGATGGCACAGTAACCTGGCATTGATTCCCTGGTGATAAGGGAGATGACCCCACTTAAGACTGTGGAGAAAAAAATGATAGGAGCAGAGACTGTAGTTCTCAGTCAGCATTATGCGTAGAATGGATGGTACAGAGAATTTAAAGGGCTAACTCAAACTGGAAATACTTGCTTCGCTGAGACCTTCCCTGTTACAAAAACTCTTCAAAGTTGACTGGCTTTTAAGTAGCAATTTGAGATGGAGATGGAGATTTAAGAATCTTGGAGCATTTCTATTTAGAGCACCTATTGTGTAATCTCCACAGTCCCGTAGCGTAGAGAAAGGTTTGTGATAAAAAGAATTGGAAATTAAAAGGGATAATATCTGTGGCAGACAGTCTCAAGGGAATTCAGTATCTCTCAAGCAAGTATGATTCCAATATAAGCTCCTCAACTAAAAATGTTATTAGATACAAATAAGAGCTAATTTTTTACAGTTTATGTCTTTGGGAATATGAAATGGAAAACAGATGAAGAATCAGAATTAATTCTGAGAGAGAAGGAAGAGCTAGCTATGCTAACATTCTTTAAAATCTAAAATGCCATGAATACCAGAGAGTGTTGTGGTAAAGACGGTGCTGTGAAGAGGAAGAGATGGGATTGCTGTACCTGGGTAACCCTCATAGGTCTGGAAAACTTGGCTGTAATATGCAAAGCTGCTTTCGTCACAGTGTTGGTTTAGGTAGTCAGCTTGGGGTAGATTAAAAGTCCTCAGGAAAAAATTGTTCTGATTATTACTATGAAGGTATATTATGAAGGTGGATTTGTTATCTAAGCACCATACAACTATGTAATAGCTCCTTGAATGTTTGGGTGAGGTCTGATAAAGCCATGGAGGAAGCAGCTCCTGTAAGAAAATTGTTCCCTGGTTTCTAAATTACAGGTTAGCTGTTGTATAAAGTGCTGCTTAGAGTGGTTGCTATTTGAAAAGGAACTGTTTGTCTGTAGTCACATGGAGCAACAACTGGTAAAAACCCCACAGAAAATCTCACAAAAAGAAGCAAAAACATTTTTCTGTGGGATAAGCAACCAATTTTGTGCTAATCTGAACTTGGACAATATTGCTATGCAATACTACAGTATACTTTTTCAACTGCTTTCTTCTTCACTGACATAGCTTTTATTAAGGAAAAATAAATTGTTAACTTTTATGGTGCCTCAGAAGTCTTTTAACCAAGTGTAACTAATACAGGCATGTCTACAGAAGTGCCTTTAGCCCAGTAGATTTTGAAGGTGTGAACTTGTCTGTTCATCTCTGTGAGGTGTTAATTCACATACCCAATGATGATGGTTTAAATGTCAATATTGTTAACTGCTCTGTTATTCATGGGCATGAAAGGAGAGGGAAGATAGACTCTTCTGCACAATTAACTGAACTGACATCTCTCTTTGGTTCCACAAAACTTAGCCATTGGAAGATAGTGCTGTCTCCTGTATTTTCTTTCCGCATTTCAGGAAGAGTGAAGCATAAGCTGCCTTGCAAGGGCCATCAGTGTATGTGATTTTCTGACAGGCATCATCCCTTAACAGCACCATTATCTACTTAGAGAAATACTTTAATTAGGTGACTTGCAAAATAAGCTCTGCCTATCCAGTGGGTTTGCAGAGAGACTTTGAGAAGCCGTTTTGTATTCCCTTTTTAACATGGGTACCAATTGCTAAGAAGATGAGACCAAAAAAGAATATGTTTAGAACACACATTTTATTTCCTTCTGACTTTAGTTTATTTATGTCTTTTAAGTCCAATACTTTTCTGGCTAAACACATCGAGGCTTGCATCATTCTCTTGCCGAGGAACTTACCTTTTTGAGAGCACATGTTGTTGAGTAGGTGTAATGGGCCTCATCATTTAACTTTGAAAAGACAAGAATATTGCAAGTATGGCCTTTTTATATGGTTATAGAGAAGTTAATTGTTTAATGCAAGTCTTTTACTTTTCATTTTCTGTTTTCAAAAACTTCCACTGTCCAAGAGAAAATATACGTTAAAGACAGCCGCTGCCACTGCATCTCCTGCACAGATGAAAATGGCATAATTCCAAGGTTTTCAGTGTTGTATATAAAAGGAGAATTACTGTACTGCACACAGAATATATCAGCTTAGGAGAATGTGACCATAATGAGGAAAGAAAATCAAAGAAGTCACAAAGTTCAAAGAGTGAAAACCATGTGCTAAATAGTGCTGTTGGATGTCTTGCATTTTTTCATCTGCCACACTGCTTGCAAGCTACCTGAAATGTGGGGCTCTGGAAGAATAATATTTGAGATATTTTGTTTTGTTAGTACTGGTATAAGCAAATAGGGGAAAGGAAGATATGATGGTATTTTTAAAGCATTTGCTCAAGTTAACAAACATGCCACGAAGTTTGATACCCCAGTATAAAGAGTGTCCTGCCATGGGGTAAAGCTGTCCCAGTCTTGAATTACTTAATTGCTAATTAACTAATTAACATGGCAATGGCCCCATTCACTTTGGTCATTTGAGGCTTTCCCTCTTAGAATATTCACTACCAGCAAGAAAGTAGAGGGCTAAATTGTTTTATTTTTCATTTGATAAATGAGGGAAAAATAATTACTGCTTATGATTATGGAGCATGCTTTGTGTTTAACATCTCTGTTTAGTGTTCAAACAGCTTTTTAAAGGAATCTTCAGCTTTCAGAAGAACCTAGATATGTTAAAAATTATTGTTAACACAGTCTTCTGGCCTCCAATAAGCAAATGTAGTTCTATCTCAAATATGCCTGTACTTTTGCTTATTACAAACACTTCTCTGTCACCAGCAAAAGCTATCTACATGAATAGATTAATGATAGCATATGTTTTTGTCATGCAGAATGTAGACATGAATAAGAGAAGATTTTGGATAAGTTTATTAAATTAGTTCAGCACTAACAAAGGTGACTTGGAAGGTGTAAGCTCCTAACAGTTGTGTTGGCTCAGCTGATGGTCTGTTCATAATTTAGTGCTTTAGGTTATCACTTTTGTTTGGTGTGGTTGCACCTGTGATAGGGAAACTACTCTGAAAGGCAAGAAGGCACAGCCTTTGCCACAAGGAGTTTGCATTTAACAGACAGACAAATTAGATTCCAAGATTAACCTGTACCCATGTAACAGGTTAAAGCCCTTACAAATTAGTGCCCTGGATTGCTGCCAAAGCACATATGTGATTGGCTCTTGTGTACTTAAACTCCAGTAGCTAAGAATGGCAAAAAATCCTATTTGACTCTAGATGGTACTTTCAGTTATTGCTGGAGGAGATGGCAATGCTGCAAACATATCCTAGCTGTTCCCCCATACCGCTTTTTAATCAAGAAATTCTACAGATGAATGATGATAATGGAGGATAGTGCAAAATGCCAACTGTCTTGTCCATTTTGCACATGACAGTGGTGTCTGGTACAGTGGTGTTTCATTAGGAGGGATGGCCCTGTGCTCTCATACTTGTAGTGTGCAGGCTGGGGGCATCCACTCATTAATGAAGCACTAAGAGCAGCTCCACCTTAGCATTCAGCATGGCAGGGATGTGAAGGTATATAAGGCTTCTTGTGGAACTGAGACCTAATTCTGTGTACAGCCAGGACACGATTGGATGTTTTAATTTCTTTGCCTTGCAAATGAAGGAAAGGAAAATATTGAACTAGAATGACACGCTATTTTAATATGCAATGCAATATGTGAAAAAAGAAGTGTTTTCATGCATAGAAATAAAGGATTTTTGTTCTGGCTGCTGTTGCACATTTATAGCTGGGCAAGTTTCTACCTCACTGAATTTACGTTCTGAGAAAGACTGGAATATAGTAAACTCTGAATTTTTAGATTGAAGCCCTATAGCTGTAGAAATTGTTCCTTTCTTTTTGATAGATGTCACCACTATTCTTTATCATCTGGTGTGTATTTATAATGTGATAAAGTGTGTGTTAAAGTTAAATATGGCCTGCCTGTTTTCAAATGCCTTGAGAATTCCTATTAAAAGATTCTTTGTTTTATTAATTTGGAATTAAATTTTCTGGATTTTGATACCTGCTTTAATTTGAAATGTAGGTATCTGTTTTATAGAGACTTACTTTTGAGTATTTTTGAGCTGAAATGTTTGGATTCATCTTTAAAACTGAAAATACGTCTGAAACATAATTGAAGTTTTGTAACTGTCGAGCAAGACGCATATAGACAGTGCAATGGGTTGTGATTTCAAAGATAATCATACTTTTGGAGTTTCCTAAACTAGGTACTTGAATTTACAGCCTTATTAATGTAATATAATGTGCTTTTTGGTTTGTATTTCCACAGTAGGTGAGTGATAATGTCATTACAGAGTAATAGGTTCTAATAGCAAATGATCAATTTTTGTGAGTATTCTCCATAGCATTTTTTGTTGGCACAGTCAATATTTCTGTTGTTTTAAGAGTGAATGTGTAAGGAATCATGTGTCAAAAATGCTCAGCTGAAGGCCTTGCAAGAGACAGGATATACCTTCAAGTATAGTGAAAAGGCTTGGTCCACTGGGATGATGGGGTTTCAGCACCACAGCTCTGCTGGATCTTTGGGAAAGAAGTGTAAGCTGCTGCTGCTATAATAAGAAATGTGATCATGCTGTCATGACTGGCAAGGCTCTAAAGACCAGACAGGGAGTGGTCCAGTAGAGAAAAGAGAGATTTTTGATTCCATAGATTATGTCATAATCCTCAGTCATGCTTTGTATTTCAAATTAATATTCTGTTTTCAAAATCTCATGGCTTAGCAAGACCCTGGAGTTGCGTGCACTGCAGTGGTAAGTAATCTTAAGGGCAGGAGGAATTTAGAGCCAACAGTGAGTTTAACTTCAGACCAGCAAGGTAAAACCCTTGCTAACAGAAAGCAGGGAGCTTGTTAGACACACAGGAATGGGAACAACCACTGAGTTACAATTAAAGTGCTGCTGGCTTGTTTAAGGATGGAGGCATCTGTCAACCAGTCTTCTGTTTGAAAGCCCTGAGAAATCATACAAAATAAACTGTCCCTCGTTAACTTGATTTGTGCTCTTTCTGTGAGAGATGTGTTTTCCTTGTTTGTGTGAGACAGAATGATCTGATTTCCTCTATGCATAGCTCGAATATTGTAAAATTGCACATCTGATTTAGGATAAAATAAACCTTTTCCAATTAATAAACCTGCGAATAGGTCAACTTCAAAGACAGCATCATAAAACACCCACAAGTGGCCATTAAATATTTATGGACCGAGCATTTGTTAGAATTATCAATGTGTATCATAGATTTGAAAGGCTGTATCCCCATGAATAAACGACGATATTAAGCATTTGTAACCACTTTATAATTAAGGATACTTTTAAACTGTACTTCTGGTACTTTCTTTGTGAGTGTTAGAGTGTTGGAGCTGTACAGTGTCGTCTTCCTGGTAGGATATTGTCAATACAGGAGTGTCATAAAAAGAAGGAAAAACAAGGTAATGTCTTCTAGACAACAGAAAAGAAATAGTAGAGGAAATGAACACTCAAGGGAGGTAACAGCCTAGCTCCAACTAAAATATCAGGCACTTCTGTCATTTCTTTGAATTGTTTGGACTTCAGATCTTTGGACTTAAGTTTGGAGACAAGTTCTGGATATTGTCTTTCTTTTAAGGCTATTACTTGTAGTGTAACTAGTGACCTAGAACCTCATAAAAATCAGGCATGGGATGAAAATGGCATAAACCAAAACCTGCATTTTCTAAAGCAGAGACCTGCTATGACCACAGCCTTTGAAGGGCTGTGAAACTGAAGGTGATCTGCGCTTGTATGGTTGCCAAAATTTACTGTTGTCCTAACTACAGAGCCTTATCCATTGCCTCTTTTTGTCAAACAAGGCTCAGAAAGCTGTAAGGTAAGTTAGATGAGCATGATACTAGTTTTTAGGCTACAAGGACTTTAGCCTCTGGTTGCATCAGCAAGCTCACCTCGTGGATGGCCAAGTGAGAAGCATTTGGGATGCAGGTCAGGCAGAATGTGAGAAAGGGGAACAAGAGAGAGCTCAAGTGCCTTGTGAAATGCCAGGCCTTCTGAAGGTGCTACCTTTGGAATCTCAGGTTCCTCATTTGAGAATATGGCTGCATTAGCAGCAATGCTGAGGAAAGATTGGGTTGGCTTCAGGCTTGTGACAGTGACATAAATAAGACTCTTGTTGTGTTTGGAATAGAAAGTTCCACTTGAATATGAGGAAGAACTTCTTTACTGTGCAGATGACTGTGCCCCGGAAGAGATTTCCCAGAGAGGTTGTGGAGTCTCCCTCACTGGAGATACTCAAGAGCTGTCTGGATGCAATCCTGTGCCATGTGCTGCAGGATGTTGGACCAAATGACCCACTGTGGTATCTTCCTACGTGACCCATTCTGTGATCCAGTCTTTAAAGTCCTGGTGTCTGGTGAACAGTAACTGTGGGCCTGTCCTCCCTGCTATAAAGCACCATTCTGTCACTGTTGAAGAGGCATGTCTGGGTTTTAGGAAGGGGCATGTATGTGCCTCTGAGTATTTTCACCATTGTCTCAGTATAACGGCTCCATTTGTTTGAATGTTGTGCAGTGCCTATATGTGTGTGTATGTATATATATATGCAAGTTTATATAATAAATTAGTATTAAAATGACCAAATTTCTTCTCTCTTTTATAAACTAGGCAGCTTAACAAATTAATTATCTTCAACCTATTCTGACACTTAAAAAAGCTCTTTTTTTCTGGCTTAAAAAACCAAATAGTTACCATGTTGTCTTTTATATCTCCTGGAAAGAGAGAAGTCCTCTCCAGAAGTTTTAGGACTGGGTGGTTTCTTTTTTATATTCTTTTAATCTCACATCTGAATTCTGAGATGCAGCAAGCTTAGTCACCTGCTCTTTATTTGGTGGTGTGTGCTCATTCTTTTTCATGATCACACTCTGGTTTTGGTGTTCCACTTAAAGATTTAATTTTTTTTTCCCTCCTTATTTTCTTCTTGAATGTATATTGTTGTAAACCATTTCTTCGTTTTGTCTGTTAATAAGCATCGATTGCAGGTAGACTTCTAACTTCTAGCAAAAGTGCCAAGCAGAGGTTATATTGCTTTTATTACTGCTTGTACAAAGTGTTTTTTGGAAACAGTGGTGCATGCTATCAGATAGTTTATCAGTTCTGGAAAAAAAATGCTAAGCAAAATGAATGCTGAAGAATGTGGTTAATATGGGGGAAATAGGAAAAAGTATTTAAGTGTCTTTGTCTCTTTAGAATATTTTGTGTTTAGTAAGGTTGTATAATTAAAATAAGTTTCAATTTTAATCTGTTTGTGTCGAGGTTCTTGCATTTCTTTAATAATAATTCTTGTTTGAAGTTGAGTGGCTTTTTATAAATCAAGAACGTATAACAAGGGTTGTGGTAGAGATCTTTGGTGTCTTTGCCCATAGGCCCAGGGACATAAAACTATTTCAGTGTTCTGTACATGTTAGTAAATTCTCAGTAGTACAGCATTTAACTGTAGCAATACCAACATGGCAGTGAGGCTGTACAAATGACATGGTGTCAATAACACAGCAGGCTCACAGGCTCTAAAAAGAACAAAATCTCAGATGTATGTTGCAAAGGTGTGAGGTCAGTGAAAGCCTGATTTGCATCTTGCCTTCTCTTCAGTGTGTGTGAAGGACGTGTGTCACCGGCTGATATGCTCTCTGATAACCCGGCTGACCCGGCCCGTCCTGCTGACCCACCTGGGGGTGTGGGGGTGTGTGTGAGATCAACGCCCATGCCCAGGGCTGCCTTCGGGGGGATGTCCTACTGCGAGTGCCTGGGTTTGTCTAACGAGGGAGCTGTTCAAGAACTGACCAGATTGGGGCATCTGAGGGAAGGCGGCTGGGTGATAAAGTCTTAATTTATAGCCTTGCGATGTCTTAAAAAAATAAGCTGGTCAGTTCGGTTTCCTCTGTTCTTATGGTCTTTTGTTGTCCTATGTATTTTGTTGGTCCTATCAATCTTCCCAATTTCAGTAGTTGATTGTGCGTTATTCCTTTAAAACAAAAAGACCTCCAACTCCTCCTGCGTTTTTTGAACTTCTCCATACATGTTTTTGTTATCTCATTTCGAATTTTCAGGATTTTTATCTCTAATTTTTTTGACATTGTAGCTTAACATTTCCAATCTGTTCAATATTTAAAATGAGTAATTTTGAAATGTTTTGAATAATTAGTCCAATTAAATTTTTAATCAATTTAATTTTAAACTTTATGTTTAGGTCAATCTAAACATTGAACCATTTCAAAAGTTAAATGAGATTAATTGTTTATTTAATCCAAAATTATGGTTATCAAATAAGATTCAGGATTGATTTTATTTGCACTTCATTCTCCTCTTAGACTTTCAAAAGTTGAGCTGCTAAAAATTATCAATTAAAAAATTGATTTTTGGTCACACTATTTTTAATAAGATATAATAAGAAAGGTCATTTATTATCATAAAATGTGATTTTATATTGTGATTTTTAATTTTAAGGTGACTCATGTATCTTATCAGCTTATTTAAAAAATCCTGAAATGCTGAAGTAATAGTAAACTACAAAATGTATAAAGCTGATACTTTTCCTTCCAAACTGAAGTGTTCAAATTCTGAAGCATCATGACAACAGTAAATCACTCTAAGTTGCTTATGATTAAAAATTTAGGAGTTCTATTTTCTTTACATTTTGGTTTTTTCCTACTTAAAAATAGATATTTAGTCCTTCTCAACTGCATAGCCTTATCTGTACCATTGTTTTCCTTACTTTTTTAGTCCTTTTATGAAGTGTACTCGAAACATTCACATCAGAGAGTAAGAGTAAAAACGCTTCCTGCTTGCCTTGACACACTTCCAGCATTTCTGCACGGGGTTTACACTAGGAAGTTGTAGGTCCTGGCACTTGCTGAGTGGAAACAAAATGGGGAGAAAACTGTTCCTTTGAATCAAAGGAAATTTAAGGAGGAACATCTCTTTGGCTGAGAAAGTGTGGTCTTCCATCATTAACCACATGGGATTTATGTTTGGTAAAGACATAGTAATAAGAACAAAATTGGCAGGGAGGAAAAAGAGATCCATCCATCCATTGAGGCCATGCAGAGCTTACGGTAGTTCCGAAAGATGCTCTTAAAAATGTCCCCCCTGCGGTCCTTTCTGCCTTCCTGACAAAGAGCCAGGAGTGTAGGATTTCCACTGCTTTTTTACAGCGCGCAAAGTCACGTCAGCCGTTCTGGGAGATTTTTGATGCGTGGATGTCTCCTGTCATCCCCAATCACGGTCGTACTCTTGAGCCAGGCCTATCGAAACTGAACTCTGCTGCTTTGCTGCAGGTCAGCTTTCATGGACAATTAGTGTTGTAACAGCACTTTGCTCGCAAGTTGTCGCGAGTGTTTATCATAAAGGCATCATCCCGGGCGGGATCAGCAGTGATCGGCCACTCTCCTGCTCTCCGAGGCAGCTCCCGCTCGCCTTTTCGTGGGTGCCGGTGCGGTGACAGCTCCTCGGGCGGGCCTCCCTCCCTCGCGGCCGCGCCTGGCCCGGGGCTCCCCGGCCGCGCCGCTCTGCCCGCGCCGCTCTGCGCCCCGCCGTCCCTCTCAGTGACTGTCAGCTGCCCCCGCCGCGGCGCGCCCTGACAAGGATGAAAAGAGCGATCTTCCTTCCCGCTGCTGGGCGCCCTGTCACCGCTGACACCTCGGACGTGCCCGGCGCTGCCGTGCGAGGTGCCTGGCTCCAGCAGCAGGCAGGAGGGAACCAATACATCTTCAAAGTCGCTCCGCTTACTGCGACTTGATTGCTCCCCGCCCCCCCCCCAATTACCATGGAAACAAATACCTGACTTTTATTATTTGTAGTTTTTACTTTGCACTTTTATCTCAAAAGTCCACATTATTTAGGGGTCTTCCAAATGCGTTCCTGAACCGCCCTCTGTACTTACTGGGACACAAGCTTAGATGTGAGTAATGCTACTTTCTTGCTGAACAGATACATTTTCAGTGTTTTTTATCCCTTGAAATATCTCTAAGCACTTTTAAGAACAAGGCCAAATAGAAGTTTTCTGATGCTGCAGATAAGTAGTATTTTCATTTTATGGTTGAAAAAACCAGGCGAGTCCACTGTAGTCTTCTTGCCTCCTGTGAAAATGTAGGGATGATGCTCTTTGGAGTGTTCCCAGAATTGAGTCCAGAGTGATTTACCCACAAACAGGTGGCAAGTGAGGAAAAGAGTTGGTGTTTTATTGCTGTGTCTTTATATACATGTGTAGCCCTTTGGTAGCCCTTTGACATTTTTCTTTAGCCTTAGGTATTAATAATTTCAGATTTTGATAGTAATTTTTTAAAAAATAAATCATTCTCTTTATCTGACACTTTACTTGGCCAAATGATACATGCCTTGCAACTGCTTTACTGCACAATATTTTGTAAAATAGAATTTTACAATTCTCAGAGCATTGGCAGTGGGATACGGGCATGCAAAAACCCCAAAACTCATTTTCCCTGCTCCATCAGAAAATGCAGTGTTTTCTTATCCTTATAATATACCCATTTGCAGTTCTCTTCTAACTGAAAAAACACAATTGACTAACATTCATCAAACCTCAAAAAATAGCAAGATGAAAGCTGTTTTGGTGCACAGTATGCATATATACTATATATGAAGTGCATGGATTTGTGTGTATTTTTTCAATGTTGAAAAAACAGTGTAAATTCTTAGGAAAAAGAAGAAAAACATCTCAGTATATTTGTAAATTGGGAAACAGAATTATTTTTTATTTCTTTGATTTCTTATTTCTTTTTTTTTTTTCAAGTACAATTTTGTTTTTCATGTGCACAGAGGTGATTTTGATTTCTTGAACTGCTTGGATGTGACTTGTATGAAGGGTGTGAATATGAGAATACAAACCTGTGATCTGTGTATTCTTCTTTGTCTGAAAATTCTGGGCTTTTATCAGATGCTATATAGGCAGTTAATTTGAAATAATGACATAACTTTCCTTTATGTCTGATTGGTTTTTTATATGAAAACCAGCAAGTGGGCCTTATTTCAGTTTGGAAGCTATTGCAGAATAAAACAGACATGTGCTAAGAAAGAAGAGAATTCATTTCAGTTGTGGAGAACTGTAGGCATGATAAATGATTTTCCTGTGTAAAATTCCCCATTTCTGAGACAGTATTAGTTTTTACTTTAATTACCAGCTCCAGTAATGTTTCCTATCCATAACTGTCTACAAAATAGACTGTTGCTGAGCAGAGGGTATGGCCTGTTTACTCATCCATTGAAAAGAGTGCCTAAGTTCTACCAAGTCTTCCTTACTTGGTCTGAACTGCCTCATGGGAGAGTGTCCTTCATTTAAATATTTAAATATTAATGTTTCATTTTACAGGCAGAAAATTTCAATGTCATTTTAAGGATATGTAACTTAACAGAGGAATCAGTACTCATCGCAGGCGTGGATATTATTTTTATTTTTCACCCTAAGAGAGAATTTTAGAAGAATACTACATTTAGAAGAATGTTTCCATCTTGAGAAGTTTGACTTGTATCTTGTTTTCTTGTTGCAGAATAACAGCAGCAACAAAAACAACAGAAAGAGGCTGTCAGGGTGGTTTTCTCAAAAATGGTTTAGCTGACATTAGCCACAAATGAGCAGAGCGACACTAACTACTAATTGATTACAGTAATTACGCAGTCTTTGGCTAGTTTGTATTGGCAAACTATATATACTCCTCACATAAATGTGAACTTGCAGAATGCACGGAAAAGGTCACTCTCATTTGCATGATAGGCTTCATTAGAATATGCTAAGGACAAGACCTAGTGTTTTATGACTTCAGGTGATGAATAGCTACCATATTACTCTGCTCGCTGAAAGCATGTTTCAGTCACCTTAATTTACATGCTGTTTTTTAACACCAAGAAAAATCTGTGGGCTGGTAGGGAACTAGCAACAGATAACAGTTTCATTTTATTATGGTTACATTGCAGATTGTGTTTCATTTTGCTCTTTGTTCTGCAGAGGGAACAGACATTATTTTCACTACTTTCTTTTCAGGAGGAATTTTTTTCTGTGATGTGTGCATATCTCTCAGCAATGGCTATTTTGACCCCAAACTACAGTTTCATTGGCAAGGACAACAAAAAAATTTACCCCATAAATACAGATATTTTACAGTAAGTTTTTCCTTTGGACACGGGGGCTGAGGTAGGAAGGCAATTCACTAAATCTTTAAAACTGGACATTCCTTGTTTCACTGTTTTTTCCAGCAAAAATGGGAAATGCAGTGTTTTACTTCCAGACTGACTTCAATGTCCACATGCAATGAAAGAGAAATAATTTTAAAGTCTGAGACAAGAAACGTTTTTCTAAGGAAAAAAAAAAAAGTATGCATTCAGAGTGATGGGAATCTTGTATTAGATAGTAATTCTTTAATTCTAACTGCAGTTCTCCTTACAAATCCTATTGTACAACAGGCAGTAAGATATCTCCTGATATCATTATTTGTATGTTGTAACAGACTGGAATATGGGCCTAATGTTTCTAGATGTGTAGCTTTTAAAAAAAAATTCTTGGATCACAAAAGGTACTTCTTTGAATAAAACTGGATAGAAAATAAAAATAGTGGACAGTTTTATTATAAATTGCAGTTTTGCAATAAAATTGTACAATGAGCTTGCACAAGCTTTTTAAAATATCATTGCTGCCACTGAACAGGTCTGTAATTTATTTATTCAGGAATGTTGGAGGCATTTTTGATTTATTTGTTTTTAGAGAAGTTTTGTTAAGCAAGATAATGAGCAGAGCTGGTGTTAATCATTTACTATGCAACTCTGAAAAATGAAAATTTTGCATATCTTTAGCACTGTTGGGGAAAATAAATTCACTCATAATGCTAATGGTCTATTGGTATAATTTTTAAAAAATGTTATCTGTTACTCTGAAGAAATCCAATAGATTCATATGTTATGCTAAAAGCTAAACTAATCAATATATAATTTTGCATCCATATGTACATATGTATCGAGTAATCAGAAGTATTTGTTAACTGCAAAGATGAAAAATGAATTTGGAGGTGGTCACTGCCAAAGGTGGCTACATATTTGTTTATGTATAGTCCTTCAGGTGAACATATTCTTCATGTATGCACATAATACAAATAATACAGTGTTTACTTTTTAGAACAGGCTTTCAAGAATACTAAATGAGTTTGATCCTGTTCCAGGTGGCCAGGGGTTTACAAATATGGCACAGGTTGTCATGGCCTTTGCTAAATAATATTTATTTTAAGGATTTACTGTAACAGTCTAACTGGTATAGGATTTAGTGTAACTAATTTAGAGACTTTAAAGATTAGATGCCCTTTAACTTGTCTCTGTTTATACAACTCAGAATTGCAATGTGTTCTGTCTGGCATGTCGTCCTCTGATTTTTAGGATTAGTGTCTTCCATTTTTCAGTTTCCTGCTGAGCAACTACAGATGGATAAAACTGACTTTGGGTACCAGATCACCTGATTATCTGTCTTTCTCTCTCTCTCTGTTTTTTTTGTTGTGGGTTTTGTTTTTTGGTTTTTTTTAATGGTTTGGGGCTTTTTTTAAAATCAAGAGGTTCTTAGGAACTAACATGCATTACTTCCCAGGGAACTAATGGAGTAATGGAGTCAGTGACTTTGGCTTTTGGACCATGTGAAGCTGTTGGCTTTATAAAGTGCTGTCAAGGTTGTCTTGGGACTTTGTTGTTTCAGAAAAGGACTATATATTTTTTACCTGTTTAAGCATTCACCACACAAGTTAAGGATGGGGAGACAAGCATTTGTCAGGAACTTGACTAAAAAATAAACTGAATGATCTATTAAAAGCAAAGGAAGGAAAGTGTGATCTGAGGAAGACAGATGAATCTTAGTATGTTTTTTCCAGTTATGGCCGCTATTCTTCAGAAATGTAAAGGATAGGAGCCTTTCTCTGCACTGTCAATAACCCAAGACATACCTGAATGATGCATGAGCTCTGTCATTCGCCTGTCAAGGAGAGATGAACCTCCAATTTAAGCACAAGTAATTTGACTTACTTGTGTGCTGGTGGACCAGAAACTTTTGGAACAAGCAGTTGAAATTTGAGCAGGGGGAATCATGCCCTTTTAGACCTTCTTCTAAAGGAACATGCTTAGTTTAACTAAGATTTTCTGATACCTGGTATGGTGAAAAAGAGAGGAGGGAAAAATAGTGGCCTATTGCTGAAACATTTTTAGCGTCTTTAGCAGGAAGAAGCTTAGTGACTTCTGAAATATTCTGCCACTGTACGTATGAACCTCCATCATTGAGGTTGATAATGAATTTGACTGTTTCTTTACTATGGGCTAAATTCCAGGCTGTGTTGTTACTCTGTACTGCACTCCATTGCTTGTCCTTGTTGTTATGCTCTTTTATGCCAGAAAAAGAATGCAGTCTGACAGCTATCACTACAAGTGCCTGTGGACATCATATACAAGCCAAATGCTAGATGGTGATAAATATGTTATGATTAGACCTTGTTATCTAGATCATATGTACTGTAGTGAAACCTACACTTGTTTGCTCTCTTCTTGGGAGGAAATAGGCTTGCATTGATTTAGAGATACATTGGAAACAAAAATAATTTTTTAAAATATTTTAAAATAATTCAAAATTTAATATTTTCAGCTTTATTTGTCTTGTTGCTAGAGTGAAAAACATAATTTCTGAATGCTTTATGGTAGAATTTTTAGTGATGCATCTACAAAAAGAAGAAATGCGATGTTTGTGCTTACCAAAGTGATAAGAAAAAACAGAATTCTTTGGCACCTGCAAATGTAAGAGTTACAGATGTACATACAGATGTACATAGCAAAACATAAAAGGAATGCTGAAAAAGGGATTTCCATTTTAACCTGAAAAATACTTGAAAGAATTTGCTTGTTCTCTTCTGTCAGTGACTTCCTGCCAGCCCTTCTTTCCCTTTGTCATGGAGTGTATGAAAAACAAGAGCAAAGGTGTGTAGGTTACGTTGGTCCCTTCTCTGTTCATGGTTATGTCCCAGAAGAAGGAAGGGCAAGGTGCTGATGTGTGCTATTTCTAAACATCTCCAGCTGAGGGCATCCATGGAAAAGTTGATAGCAATGAGGGAAAAACAGTTCTTCTTGGGCAGAGTTCTTGAGCAGTAAGGTTGGCCCTCCTGCAGGCAGGTTTCTCCACAGCACAGCCACTGGGGACATGGAAAGTCCAGTTAGCTGAATCTTCAGTGTGTCATGGTGTACTGGCGTACCAGCTTCACCCTTAGGCACAGCAATTCTTGCGTGTTCTGACCAACCCAGGGGTTAACTTGTGCTAGCATGGTGTTCCTCTTTTCCAGACTGGTGGAATTTATTAGGAAAATAGTAGGCTTGGCTGTGAATCCTTGTGTAAGGACGGTTGTCACTCACACAACTTCATTTATGTCATGCCATGATGGCAGAGACTGTGAGTTTGAAGGATCCTTTCCAATTTGGCATATTCTGTGATTCTGTGATCAGTGACATTTTTACTAACTCCTACCCATCCTTCCTCTGTAATCCCTCCGTGATTAGAGGCAGCAATATTGGGTAATTACTTTGACTGGCCTCAAAATAAGTAAGTAAATGTACTCACAATTTTGCAACATATACTCATTTTCATCAAGTCTGTTTAAACATGTCTTGAAAAGTAGGATGTGTTTTTAGATTACATGATGGTAAATTCTGAACGAGTTGTCAGTACTGTTAAGATCTGTGAAATTCTCTAATAGGTATTCAAGAAGATAACTTCAATGCCAGGTAATATCTGTGTTCTGGAATGCTGTGAAAGGGTTTTTCATACTTCTGCTTGTATTTGGGACTGCTCAGTTTCGATTTGTAGATTGTGCATATCATTTTTTGCATTAGTTTTAATTTTGAATGACTATAACACAACTGTTGAAGGATCCATATTTGGAATCATTGTACTTTCTTGATTGAATTAAGATAAAGGCTTGCAGTTGGTAGATCTGCACACCATCTTTCCCACTTCCCCTCCTGGGAAAAAAAAATGCAGAAAAATTGAAAAAATAGAAATCTGGTTATATCTTCATGCTTTCTACTCTGGAGCCCCAGTCAGAGTGCTTGAGATATATTTTGTACTCATATTTCCAATAGGGTTTCCTAGATGGATGTATAGGAGTTTAAAGCATAATGAGATCTAAATTAAGAAGATAACAGGATACTCTCAGCACCCCATTGAATCCAGTCTGCTCTGAGAAGTGAGAATTTCCTTCAGGTGACACATAAAAATGGGATTTCTAGGAGAGTGTTTGGCCAGGGATATTGTAATCGATGCTAATTTCTTCCACATCTGTTGTCTTTTAATGTCTCCTAGAGGTACTTGCAGTGTTGGATTCTTCCACTCTTCCAGCCTTGTGTAAGCAGACAGGGCCAGGTAATGAACACAAAGATTACTTTAGATCTAGTAATAGAAAATCTCTCCTTGTGAACCTAAGTATGTTGACATTATCAGCAGACACATGTCCATTTTGTATTGCAGGAATGTGCAGGTTCAAAGAGGCAGAAAAGTGTGATAAGAAAACCTGGCATGAACAACCAGATTCCACTGATGCGTGAACTCAAACACACCAGCTCACAGATACGCAAATATTCTGAGGCTAAAATAAAATAGTTTCTTGGCAGTTCTTATTCACACTTAATTGGCTAATTGCCCAGCCTGACACTGGCACGGCAGCATTACAGAGGTAATATTTTTTTAAAGGGTGAGCAGTTCCTCAACAATGTCTCTGATATCCTTCATATGGAGATCCTTTTCTTTAACAGCGGGTGTAGAAGTTAGCCATTTTTTAGGATTGACATTTATTTCTATTCAGTGCTAGGAAAATATGTACATTGAAATCTTCTTTGCGAGCTTGGAGTAAGTGGAAAAGACAGAATATTTATGTTAAGCCAAATAATTTTATATGCTTATTCTGCTTTTGTGGGATCCATTAGATGAAAAAAGAGGTGTGGGGACTTTCCAACATGAGCATCCTGTATTGTGGAGATCTAAATAGAAAGTGCAAGGTGTTTCCCTTTTCATCACCAGTGTTGGAAAGTAGTAGCATGACCAGCTGGTGATCAGTTAAGGGATCAGTTTATAGAAATACATCGTTCAGGGGGCTGAATAGCTCAGGGGATTAGTGATTGGATACAAATCCCATCACCTCCAGACTGTCTGTTTGCATGCAGTTCATCTTCATACTGACCACAACTTGTTATTGTCTGGTAAGTTTTTTATAACTTCTCTTTTAAGAAGTTTGGCTCCTTTGTATTCCAATGAAAGTCACCATCAGAAATGACCCTTAGGTTTGTTGTCACATTGGAAAAAAATCATAATTGGAAGGGCATGGAAAATGAACTTTAAATAACAGCGACTAAAATTAAAACTGTTGGAAAATAGAGGGATATTAAGAATTACAGACCAGTGAACTGTAAGTGCTGGGTAAATTGAAGTTATATTTTAGAATACAAGTTTAAAACACAGTCATAATGCCAAGGCAAACCAGTGTTACAAAGGAAAAGTATTTCCAAATATTTATATGTGTATGCAGGCTACTGTCTTGTAAGGCAGGGAGCAAATATAGGTAGTCTGGATAGCTATGCATCCTTTAACAAATTCTTTTATAACAGGACAATAAATACCTAGCTAATTGTTGTTTTGGAGCATTTTCTTTATGAATTAGTGACTGATAAAAAAGAAGATTGAAACTTCTAAAATTTTCAAGTGTGCCATATCACAAAGAATGCAATAGGCATACCACTGCTGACATACTTCAGCTTAAAAAAAGAGAATAAAAAGGAATAAATCTTTCAGCTATTGTTATTTAATTACTGGCCATTTAGGAGATTGTTCTGTTGAAACCTTTAATTGTTCCACTGAGGCAGTTTGTCCATTTTGTAAGATCTACCCTGCACTGGTCAAGCTGCATTTTTTATGTTTTATTTTTAAGGGTACAAAATGAGTCCCACAAATTAAGCACTTGACAAATATGTGAACTAGTCAAAAGAAAGGAATTCCTTTTTCTTCGAAATGCAATTTTCTGTTGTCGGATTCTCCGAACGATGTGGTCTGTCTGTCACTGTGCTTCAGAGGAAGTTCTCTGCAACTTGTGCTGAAGACAAGCGCTTTCAGGAATTCCAGTGCTAGAGAAATTTGCATTGTTTATATTTGGGCTTGCTCATATGTTTTAAGCCCTTATGCAAAGTTCTGTGTGTTCTCGTGGTCTCTCTAATATTTCTATACTGGGTGGTGCTCAGCTTTTAGGAGAATAGAAATCTTTGTTGCATCATTAATTTCTTTTATCTCTTCAACTGCAGTGTAGGTGAAACTTAAAAAGCACTCATAAAGAAGGGCATGTGTAAATTCTCTGAGATGCAGCAGATATAACCTGTGCTCAGCAACACATTTTCAAATTTCCATTTGTTGTAGGGGGTCTTATGTGAAGCACAGTGTCTCTGCAGCGCTGTCCCTTGTCAAGAGGAGCTCAATTGCACTGTAACATATTAGACATTTTCAATTCTTGCTAGGTCAGTGGTCTCAAAACTATTATTTCAAAAACTGCTTGATAAATTTTAAATAATTTTAATAAAAGAAATAAAACTCCAGCAGTTTCTTTTTGGAGGATCCTGGGAGCTGGTAACTGCTGGAAATCATACTGTCTGTACAAAAAAAAGACAGTTGCTTTTTATTTTTAGGTGGAATTTTTAAGTGAAACTAAATGAAGTTTAATGGCTTATAACATTGCATGAATTTGTCAAAACTGATCAGCTGGATTGCTACACAATGAATACTGAAAATGTTCTGGTTTTTAGGCTTATAATAGCCTACAGCCATTCAAAAGTCAAAATGTTATTTGATGATTTCAGAATGTTAATGAAATTATTATTAATAGCACATATATTAATCTTAATGATATATGTAAATATGGGCAAATGTAAAGCTCTGTTGACACCAAAATAATTATTCTGCTGCTGAAAGTAAACCTGGGGTTAAATTTCAGTGATCAAGCATAAAACAGTTTTCTCTAAATGCGTCAATAAAAGAATTTCTGATGAAGTTTAAAATTGTGTACAGGCTCAGGAGATTCAGAATGTTTGTTAATACAAAAAAATTGAAAAGGAAAGGATGATTCTATTTGCTTTTAAATTAGCAGGAAATAGTAACAGACTGTTCGGATTAAGAAAAAAAGATGTAAAAGGCTTTGCTTTGTTGTTATCTCGATTTCAGAAAATTTCATATCTAATAGATGTTTAAGTGGGGGGGGGTTTTAGGTGAGAGGGAAATAACATGTATCATTCTCCACTGTGAATTCATTTGCTTAATAATTTGATTTAACTGGCTTAACTTTTGTTTCTGTGCTTTTTGCTCTTAAGTTAAAATGGTCCTTCTCTTGCAATATAAATGAATTTTTTTTTTCTTCCCTATTTGATGGTGTTAATCAAGTTTTCATGCTTGCTTTCTTTTTTTTAGGAAGGCAACAGGGTCATATTGAAGGAATGTAGAGATTTCTTGTCTGTAGTTATATGCAGTAAACAGCATGATACATTTTTTATTGTAATATCCATCTTTGAAAAGCTAAATGTTGGTAACAGGATATGATCTCTCTAGATTGCATTGTGAAAAGAAAGGGAGTGAACTTGGTTGTAAAGGAGAATTTCATGGCATTTTACCTGTTGAGGGCCCTGTAGAGCCAGAAGTATCGTGACTTGCCTAAGTGACAGGCAGTAGCAGCCGTGGTGTCACTGTGTATTATCACCTCATGCTAGCTGGAAGCACTCCCTGAAGCCGATCTAGGTTGTATAGTCCTAGATGAGGTCTTCATGGGTGCTGACCATAAAAAGTTCATCAAAGTAATGAGGCGAGGCGAGAGCTTGGCGCTCATGGGCAGAGCTCAGCACCAAGGAGTGTGAACCGGCTCCAGCTGTGACAATAAAACAGCAGGTGGCTGCTGTCATTAGGGGTGGCAGATGAGGCAGGGGACTAACATTCAGCCCACAAAACTCTCATTTGTTAGCCATCGCCACTGTACCATGCAAAATAGCTTCCATCTCAGTCAATTTTACTTTGCAAAATATTACGCAGTCGCCATAAGAAAATTAGAGCCTTGGGTTTACAGGTTCCTTGGATCTTATAATCAGAAAACTCAGCGCTCTCAGGTTATGTGGAAAATTGGACTTTTTTCTCCCTTGAACAGTTTGAGGATCTTTACAGTAATTTTATAATAGGTTGTTTCCACCCCAGCATGTGTTTATCAGTTAATATTTTGGACTATTTTGTTTGTTACTCTTTTATAAAATCAATTCCATCCATCCATTCAGCTATGTGTTGCAAATAACATTGCCTACTATTCAGTATTATAAAAGTTGCACACTGATCAGATTATTTCTGTCTCTCTGTCTGTCCAAGTACAGACATTTCATGTAATAAATAATGGGGTTTTTTTGAGATGAGTTCTGCTAATCTGAGAAATTGTAAAGAAACAGAACAGCCCTTTAATTTGTTGGGGTTTTTTTGTTTGCTTATTTCTGGTAATATAAAATGCAAAAGCACTTTGTGTGTGTTTAATCTTTCCAGAATGTTTTTTAACTACCTAAAATTTGAGGCCTTTCTGAGCTGTGAACTGTCCTGGTGCATCTCATCCCTGCAGAAAGGCCTGTGGGTGTCAGGGGTTAAACAGTGGGGAGTGTGTTGGTTCCAGTGTGAGAGCCATTCTACTTGCATCCCGTTACAAAGCTAAGCAGGGACTTGCATGTCAGTGGTTACATGCTCTGTGCCATAGCTGTAAGTGACCCCCAGGAAATACAGAGAATTCAGGTGGTCATTTGAACATTAGTCAGTTGTGAACATGTTAAATTCTAGTGCTCTAACAGGAACTCATTCATGAAAATCAAAATGTGATGCAGTGATGATTAAAATGAAGTACCACAGACTGCATTGGTACCTGTGTCACCTGTTTCCTTCTGGTTTCCTTCCTGCTGAAAGTGGACCTGTGGAATCCCATCATTTTGTGCTGGCTTTATGGGGCTGTGGTTGACAATGACAGCATGGATTAGGAAGGAAAACCCCTTTAATTGAAACTTCATTTCTGGAAGATACTAAAAAAATAATTTTTTTTTGACATGGTTTATGTTTCAGGCTGACACTTTGTATGTACAACAGAAGTTCTGTAATTTTTCCTGTTAGCAATATACATTTTTTTATTGCATCTTTTTGGGTAGTTTGTAAATTGTTCTTCTTTTTTTAGATAGTATGCTATAAGCTTTTGTTTGAAACTACCCTGATTTCTCCTTCACTTCTTTGTTAATAGGTACACCCAGCATTTGTATGTAGGTTTACCCAGGCCCTTGAGATCAAAGATGCTTTTTTTTCTCAATTCCATTGGGCACCTATGTAGTTCCTATATCTCTCATGTTTGATTTGTGGCCAGAAATGGTCAGAGTTAATCTCAGATGCTGGCTGGAAATGGAGTAATCTTTGCCAGAGAACATCTTCTGCTGTGTCACAGATATCATCTTTATGACTGTACTGATTTGTCTGATCTATATTCCTGTGGTTTTTCCAAACGGATGACAGTCTTCATACCAAGTGCATGCAACATCCTTACTGGACTGCAAGAATGTGGGCTGATTGTGTGTGTGTGTGTGTGCGTGTGTGTGTAAAACATTGTAGGGGGTTGGGTTTCTTTCTTTTTTACTTACAGAATTTTTTCCCATAAATTGCTAGGAATAGTTACTGGGTACTTATGGGTACTTAAGAAAAACAAAAGAAGTGGATGAGGTCAGGAGAGGAGTGCAGCATCTGACTACACTTCTTTTTCTTGGGAGTTTCTCTGGATGGGGCAGAGGTGCCGTGGGAGTTGGACAGTGAGGGGACGGGGCTGGGGCAGCTGCCGGCTCTCTTGCTCGCGACTGGATGCAGGACAGTGTGAGCCGCTGCTTGGGAAGGGAACTCGTTGCTGCTGCCTGAGCCCTGTGCAGAGCTGTTTCTTCTGCCGTCAGGTGAGATTTCGCTTGTAAGAACAGCCACTGAACTGGGACCTTACTAACACCAACACCCACCTCACTAAAAGAAGATGGGGATCTGCTTGGGTGGCCAGGATCTTGGGCTTGGCCCTCTCCGCCCTGCTGGGAGCTGGGCCGTCGCTGCCCCACCCTGCTGCTGCTTTGGCACTGCTCCGAGTTTTCGCTGCAACCCCCGCCTGCCGAAACCTCCGGCACCTCCAGCCACAGCTCTGGAGCTTCTGATACGTCTCTACTGACACCCTGGGTTTTTTTGCTCATTCCTGCCTGCCCAGCTTGCTGTTTCTGAGATTCCTGCTGGAGCACTGGAACCGGCTGCCTCAGTGGGGTTTGTCAATCAAGGCCTCTCTCCCATCCCTCCCCGCCTGGGCCCGGCCGCCATCACCGCGGGCTGCCCCAGCCCGGCCACAGCGCCCCCTGCAGGCGCGGGGGAATCACCGCCCTGCCCCGCCCGCCGGGAGCCGGCAGCGCCCCTGCTGGCCGTGCCCGGAACTGCACCCAGGGGAGGCGCCCGCGGCGGGGCGGGCTGTCTCTGGCTTCCCGGCTCGCTTTGCTGTTAACGCCGTAGTTGTTCTTTGTTTGCCTTGGCATACATACTAGTAAAGAACTGTTATTCTCATATCTTTGCCTGAGAGCCCCTTAATTTCAAAATTATAATCATTCAGAGGGAGGGGGTTTGCATTCTTCATTCCAAGGGAGGCGTCTGCCTTGCCTAGCAGACACCTGTCTTTCAAACCAAGAAAAACATCCTTCTAAATTCAGTGGTATTTTTTTCACTTGTCTTTATTGCTTCAATAAGAGTTGTGTCTCAAGTGAGTACTCTTAATCCCTGCAGTTCTGCCTTTAGATTTCTGAAGTGACTCCTGCTGGCCATCAGAAGAAAACCTGAGAAACACCAGACTGTGCTTGGCAGCTTCAGTGATTCCCCTGCTAAGTATGTGACTGAAGTGATAAGAGGTGTTAGCATTTTCTCATGGGATAAGTGGAATAACACCACTGTTACACCCAGAATTCTTGCTTGGATAGACTTGGATAGACTTCTGTGCTGCTCTTCATATCGAATGCATCCTCTATGATCGGTGTCATAATTTGAGAGAGTTTTGTAGGTGTGTAATACTTGGATAGTGCATAACAGTCTGTCTGGTCTGCATATCATGATTTGCTCTGAGAGACTTTCTTGCTGTCTTCAGTCAGTCTCCTTCTTCAGTGGTAAGAGGAAGTTGTTTCAACATTCCACTTTTGGGAAGAGTTGGGCATAGTTGTAATGGGAATATTTGGAGAGACTGAGATGCTAGTTGAAAATGAAAGCTCTGAGCTTTTACTTATGCTCAAGTACTAACAAAGATGTCTTTCAACAAAGAAAAATCAAGCATTAATCAGACATGCTTGTCAAGTGTTAGGTTAGCCTGATGACACAGTGTTAGGTGGTTCTTAGTCCTGGAGGTAGCAATGGCCAGGCCCAAGAACCCTTGGATGAGAAAAGCCAGAACCATCCTTGTACTTTAAACGTATTTATGGGGATACAAGTATTAGATGCATTTTTTTGTGGACTGAAACCAATCTGATCCACTTGATAACCTTTTTATTTCTTTGGCTGGAGCCAGTCAGTTCTGATTTGACCAGCCTGTTGTTAAAGGTTCATGCATGTGGATGGTACTACTGATGGTTACAGATTAGGTCTTGCTGTCATAGATTTACTATTTTTATGCAGCTACTTTGGCAAAAAGATATTCTGAAGTATTTTGCTTTCTACCTGAAGTCAAACAGTCTTGTGGAATGCCTGGATGTAAGGCAAAAAGGATGTGTTTTACAGCTGAGTTTAAGTCTCGGGAATAAACAAATCAACCAGCACTTGCTTTTCTATGTCAAGCAAAGACCTAGGGCAACATTCTCACTACTCTCACAGATCAAGTGGACTGCAGAGTCTTCGCTCCAGCCACCATCTATCACCAGCAGCATTTCAAATTGTGGGGAAATTGTCAATAAAAATTGTGTATGTCTTCTGATTTTGTATGACTTCTGAGCAGTTCAGTCATCAGATGGTGACCAATTTATTCATCTCATTCCTTTCTTGGTACCTCTCAACTTTGCACAAGACCATAGGCACTGTAGCTGCAGAATTGACTGAGTTATATATGTGGCACTGCTACTGCAGGCCCTATGTGTTTTCTAGTCGACAAATCAACTATCTTTAGATTTGTTTTGATTTCCTTTAAGGACAGGCAACAGTAGATTCTTTTGATGCGAGGAATTTCATTTTCAAGATAGCTCTTCCTGTAGAAGCTCTACATAAACCTGGTAATTCAGTCTGCAGTGTGATTTCTGAGCTGTCAGGAAGAAGCTACATCAAAATTGACTTTTCATTTAAGAATAATGAAATATTAAATATATTTATTTGGCTCTATCAATTCCACTTTTAAGTAGAAAGTCATTGGAACCTCCTTATTTTGAGATAGTCTTATAGTCTGTTTTTTGCACTTTCAAAAAAACACAGACTTTCCTCCTTGGGATCACTAGGAAGCTCTTTACAAACTGCAGAAAGTCCAGTATTTCAAAACTCCTCTCAGGGCACCTAGAGATGTGGTTCACCTGACTCACCCAAAAGATTGAATCTACTTTGAAGAATTTCTGCCTTCAAATATTAGCCTGTTTATCCTGCTGTTGCTTTCCAGATGCTAAATGATATATGGAACTGATGCCTACTGCATCAAATTCTTTATCTGAAGTCCTGAGCATGCTAGGAAATGGACTGGATCATGAGTAGAAAGACAAGCTGGTGTCTGAAGAAAGTGGAAAGAATAGAAAAGGGAGGAATCAGACTTTTGACAATGTTGGATATACAAATCATGAAAAAAGAAAAGACAAAAACTGTGTCTTGGTGGCAAGGTTGGTGAAGCACTATTCTGGATCACAATGCCTGCAGATGTAAAGGTTCATTTATGTTTAAAGCATTTCTGCAGCCTCATTTAGCATGGCAAGTGTGTTTTCTGGTGATGTCCTGGTTTTCGATGTTTGTGTTAATCTCTCTTAAATGCAAGGCACACCCAACACCAAACCTAGGGTTGCATTTCAGACATTAGGGAAAAAGGTTCTGCATTGTGGTAGACTTGAGAGGTTGATAGCAGCGCTAGAGAAAGCACATTGTAATTCTGTCTTTTTCGGGTTTTTTTTTTTTGGTTGTTTTTTTTTTTTTTTAGTACGTTGTGCAGCTGTTAGATTGCCAAACACCTGTTAGAGGTGACAGTTACAGATGCTCAATAACCAATGAAAATTAATAGAACATGTGATTCTTTTAGCTTAGAAGTGATTTGGTAAGATGTGTTTAGAAATCTAATTACACACTGCTGCTGTCTACCATTATCACTTAACATTCATTAACTTCTCTGAATATTGAAACAAACATTTCTTGTAGTGGTACTGATTTTCTCATATATTTGTAAGGTGATTTTCTGACAGAGAGAACACCTGACTTTAAAGTTTTTGCCACTGTTCAGCTATTTTAAGTTTGTTCTTCAAGCACATAAAAGCAGAGTGCCATTTGTTTACTTACAGTTAACACTTGTAATTGTGTCTTCAAATATAAAAGTTCACAGTTCCACTCCTAAGTTTCTACTCACTTTTATGTTAACAACAATTATCACTGACTGGACATGGCCTATTCCTGCAGCTGTCATTGAAGGGTACTTTTTGTATTTAAAATAAAACACCACTATGCAACACCTTCAAACCAAAAATTTTCAGAATGCACCCTGAGCTAATTAGCAGGAAACCTTTTTGATTTCATTTACAAAATAGGTAACTTCAGGTGAGGCAGACAAGTAAGTGAGTTTCCTCATGTGGGAGGAAATTATATAAATACTGGCAGTGAATTCCTTTTTTTTGCAACAGTCCTTGCAATGACAGACTAAATTTCTGTCCTGGATGGTTTATAATATATGCCTCTTAAAAGTGAGATGGTGAGAAGACTCAACGACTTCAGATGGCAGGATAAGCTTAAGTGGAACAGTAGAGAATGTTTTGTGTTTTATTTGGTTTGCTCTTTCTTTGTACCCAGGTCTCTTCTGCCAGAATATGTAAGAGGACATAATTGTGCCAGTTGCTACTGCTTTATGGCTATGGGGCTAATAATTCTTTGCCGTCTTGAGAGTAGCAGATTGGTGGCAGAGAGCAACAAGAATATGTTGAGAGATGTCTCTCTCTTCTGGTTGATAGATGCAGGAATATGCAGGAACAACACAGTCGATTGATTGATTGATAGCGTGCAACTCATCCATAATGATCTGTCTGATATAGCAGTAAATTATTCTTGAGATTGATGCAGGTCATTGAACAGCACATTGACAATCCTGTTGTCTGTCATCCTGTTCAAAGCAAGACAGGAACAGTAGCTGCAAGTCTACCTTGGGTGCTAGCTGTGTGCAGGCGTTCTGATAATTCAAGTAGTTGTCTTTATTTTTTGGACAGCTTGGCTTCATTGCTAGCTTGTTACAAGTAACAGTAAAAGAAAGATTAGGTATTTTTATAAGAAAAGGTTGTAGTCATTGCACTGATGATTTCATAGTAATATAAAATCCACTTGAAAATGTTGGGTTATAAACTTCAGTAACAAGACTTCTCCATGGAAAAGAAGCTTATTAATTAAGACACATACCTGGTTGTTGCATGGAAAATTGCAAAAAAATAAAAAACCCCAAACCCAAGCATCCTAAAAACCACTCATAATTGAAGCAGAAAGGCTGATAGTTCTCAGAAATTCAGAAGTTATGTTGGTCTTTAGGTTCCATGAAATACCATGATATCCTCCCATGGTAATCTGGGTTCTTGTCCTGTTAGTGATGGCAAAGTTGTGTTCATTTACCTCTTGGTTTCTCTTCTCAAGAGGAAAAGTTTGAATTTTCCATTCTGCCAAGTTGCGCACACGTGAAGATGTGGATGGATGGATACGTTTTGCTTCCCGGTTTCATTGCCCGTGTTGGTGAGGGTGGAGCATCGGGCAGCCATATCCTTCTTTGACACAGGGGGTCAGCAGGGAGTAGAAGGCAGCGTGTCACAGCACTCTGCGCATCACAGGCAGCGTGATCACACATGGCCTGTTAACCTTTTGAAGTGTTATTGATTTTTAAATTTTTTTATAAACTTACAAAGAATAACCAGCTCCTTTATTCAGAAGTGATAAGACCTGCTTCATTTGGCTAGTAAATGAGTCTGGAGAAAATCCCATCTTTCCTATGCAGGGTTCTAGGACTTGACGTCCTGTCATAGAGAGCATGAAGTTTTTCAGATATTTGGATGTTTTCTACATTAGACTTCGCACTGCCAGATATTTACTTGAACCTGACATCTTGTCACAAAGGGCATGAAGCCTTTCAGACTACTGGATATCTTCCACACCAGACTCTGCCCTGCCAGATACTTTATTTTAAATTGAGTCCCATGCGCGCAGTCATGCAAGAGAGTTATCAGAGCCCCAGTCTGGACCCTTCAGAATCGGCAAGCATCCCCCAATGATGGACTTGAAGAAATTCTCAGGAATTTAGACTTTTGATGCATGGAAAGAAAAGCTTACATGTTCACAGAAAACCATTGCTTTCTGGACAGTTCTGCATTTGCCTCTGTGCTCTCGTTCCTGAAGTTAACCTGCTGAATACAAAATCCTGGTGGAGATTTGGGTAGTAACTTTTTATATAATTTGGAGAATTTAAAAACTTGAAGTTTTTTAGTTCATGGACTGTGTTTAAATACCACTGGGGAATTTATGAATTGTAGAAATTAGAGACGGGACTTCTGAGCTGCTTTAGGGGGTTGAAGTTTATTTTCTTCTTATTTTCTACATAGATAAGGAGGGTGAGTTCTGCTCATATCTCTAACTCATGGTTCAGAAGGTCACAAGACCTCTAGTTGCAAGACATTTAAAGATTTATTAACCGATTAAATACTGCTGCCAAGAATATTTACGTTTTTAACCCAATAACCAGTTATTACGTTTTATACATTTTACTGCAGGGCAGACTTTCTTGACCAATCATCTAATGACACACTAACAATATTACACCTTAAAACTTCTTATTATCTTTATAATTATATGAATATATATGTATATCTATGTCTTAAACTTTAAACTTTCCACTACCTAGCTTAACATATTTCTACTTAAACTATAAATCTACATTTTCGCTTCTTTCTTTCTTATCTGCATTTGGAAGCTTTTTCTAAGATCTCAAATCAAACCTTGTATTTAATTTTTGGCTTTGGCCTACAGGCCCAATATTTTGAGAGCTCTCTGTATTTTTAGATTCCAACAAAATACTATTTGACTAAGTGCTGATTTGAATGTGTGAAGTTCTACTTTTATGGGTAGAGCATGTGTGACTCAAGTGCGTGCAAAAATCTGTAATTACGTATACAAGTTTTATTGAACATTCTGAAATACATGCATGTCCTGATATTTCTTGAGAAAATGCCCTATTTCCTTCTCCTACTGCTTGCTACCCTTGTTGGCATGTCTCCATGTGAACCACACATTCAACTACAAACAATTAGGGTTTCCAGTGTTTTTTGAGACACAGTAAGAACGTTTCATTAAGGTGCTGAGAACCACACATTCCACATTGTTATTTACTTGCCTGAGCGTATCTCAGTCCCACTTCTTGGCATCATCTGTGAAGCTTGTCTTGATTTACTAGTTTCTTGCCTCAGGTGAAGATACAAGGACAGAAATTCAAGCACAGATCACAGAAAACAAAACCTGATGTGAACAGGATAATGTATTATTTCATTGTATTCTGTGATGATGTATAAAAGTTTGAGATCCTTTTTCTTATTACTCCTTGATGCTGTCAGATCTTCCAGCTGATACATCCAAAATGCTAAAACATTCTATCCTTTCTGTGCACCTGAAACTTATGGTAAAACAAAGCACTAAATTCTTGGATTTGTTTATGGGTTTGATTTTGGGTTTTTTTTTTAAAGATTCTCAAGCATCTTTTAAAAACATCCTATGTACTTGGGTTATACACTAGCTTACCTGTATTCCCAGAATTAAATTTGTGTATAAAGAGGTTTTGGACAGTTTAAAGGAGATGTAAAGGATATTGAGAATATGAATAAAGGCTAGATATTCATTGTTATTCTCCAGAACTTTTCTGCTGTCAGTGAACATTGTTGTCTGTAAGATAAATTCTCCAAGAGCAGTTGCAGAGAGCAATGTATCCACCGAGAAGTGATTTAAAATTGCTCTTCAGCTGCTCGATACCTTGTTTGTAGAGTCCCACAAAAATAAATTCCTGTGCAGGTCCTCCTCAACAGTTATGTGCAGTTAGAAAATGACTGGTCTGTCACCATGGCTTCAAGTGACTTTCTGGTAGAGGTAAGATGCAGCTCCTTCCTTGGAGCTACCAAGGAAGCTGAGCACTTGGTAAACATGCAGGAAATAACAGGTTTCATGGCTTTATGGCCCAGAATGCTTGTTTTGGTTTGTGTGTGTGTGTTGTGTGTTTGGTTCTGGTTTTTTTTAAGGCTTTTCACTAACCCAGTGATGTACTTATTCAAAAAGAAAGAGCTATTATGTATTCAAAACATAATAAAACTTAGATTCTTTTGCCCTCTCAAAGCAAGATACTTCACAGAGAACAATTCTCTCCCCACAGAGAAAATAGAAAACAGAAAATACATGACAGATTATTCCTATTCCTTGGGTACTGTGATGATAAACATTGTACATGCTGAAAAATTTGTATTACACTAGAATAAAAAGTGGAAGTAAAGATTGTCCAATATGTTTCTTTATTCACAGAATTAGAAGTCCCTTTGTTTATTTTGTACTTTAAAATGTGCTTTTATAACTGAAGACAAGTCTATAGAGGCTCCTAAATCAGTTGCAGACATTCTGAGAGGGAGTCCAAATACTATTTGAAGATTGCCATGGAACATGAATGGTCACGTTCCTACAAACCACAACTCTTCTAAAAGGAAACCAGAATATTCTGCGAACTTATTTTGGGAAAGGTGCTCATGTATTTATGATTTAAAGTAATTTTTATTTACAGTTGTGTGCAAAAAGTTGTCTATAGGGAATTAAGATGCTATTCTGAAGCTCTGTGTAATTTTTCAACTTGTCTTTAATTTATTCTGTAGTTTCAGCATAGAGTGTATGACTGGGGATGTTGCTGGTTTTGAAAACAGAGTAGCTGAAAAACAGTAAAAAAGTTAACCCAACAGAATGCTACTGCCAGCAAAAGAAATCCTGCCTTGTTCCACTTTAAGAGGAGGCTTCTAGTAGTCTTCCTACCAAATGAAGGTAACTCCCAGTGACCATGACTTGGATGTATAGGTAGTCATTTCTGCCTCTTGAGACCTGACCCACAGGAGAGCAGCTGGGCTGTGACTTCTTATCTTCATGTGGGTTGAGGATGAATTTGTTCAGATTAGAGTTTGTAAAACTGGTTCCAGGCCTCTAGTATGGACTGGTTTGCATGTATTTGAAACAGTGGAGTATTGCAATTACAGTTTTTTTCTACTCCCTTTTGATGTGCTTCTGAAACTAGTTTTTAGCATTTGAATGTTTATACTTCCACTAGAATAAAAAACAAGAAATGAGAAATTTGGTGAAGCCTGAATTGGTGTTTACCAATTGCTGATGGAGATTCCTATTGATTTGAAGATACATCAGTGCAGTATATCTTAAGATCTTTCGCTCAGTGAGTCCTTATAGGTGCCAGTCAGACTTCTCTTAAGATAATTTAAAAGGCCAAGGCTAAGTCATGTCTATTCTAGCAGTAGCTTGGGAATAACTGATTTGCCTCAGCAGAGGTAAATAGCACAGATAAACCCATTATTTTTTGACTACTAAACCATTAATTACTTCAAAACCTAGAGTTACTGAATTTATGGAAAACATTTTTACGTTTCTTTTGTAAAGCCAGCAAACACTGCTACCACCTCTCTGAAAATCACTTGCAGGATTTAGTAAACAAAACCAAATAGTTTCCACTTGTCTCTCTTTGTAGGTTTATTTGTTTGTTTGTTTTAATGGGTGGTCCTCAAACTCAGCATCCAAATAAGCTTGTTTGGACTTTGCCTCTTGTTTTTAATAATGCATGTCTGTGTTGGTATTTTTTTTTAATCTTGTTCTCAATTTCTTACGAAAATAGCAACTCTGCTTTTATTTTTAAAGTCTGATTCTCTAAGGTGGGGAGCTGACCCTGAGCTATGCAGAGTGTTCCAGACTTGCAGTAAAGGAATTCAGCACTCCTTAAGTCTGAAGCCTTTGAGCCTTACATTAAAAGCTTTAAATGTTAGCAAGTGCTGAGACACGAACTGAGTCAGGGTTCATTTTATTTGTGCTGTGTAACAGCAGCAAAATGGTTGCTAGAATGTAGATGCAACAGAGAGGAGGCAGAATGCGAGATTAATTGCTTTGTGTTATTATCAAGGCCTTTGATTTTGCGGAAAGCTATGTCTATCTGTACCCCCTGCAGTTGTGTGGTACATGAAATGGTCAGCCTTTATTTGGAAGTTTTAACTAAAAGGACTCAGAAACCAAAAAAGTGTGTCCCTGCAAATATTGTGCAGCTGGTTGGGATCTTTATATTCCATGCAAATAGCGAAATACCCGTTTACAACTCCGATTGCACATTGCCCTTTCACAGTCATTTCATTGAGTTTATTTTTCTTTTAGAGAAGAGGGAAAATGGAAGTTTGTAACAGGAAATACAGGTATTACTAAATGAAAATATGTTTGGTACCTTCCACAACTGTGTGGAAATACTATTTCTTTTGAAAAGTGAGGGCAGTACACTTTGTATGCCTTATGCGTTTATTGGAATACATTTTTTTATTTTGTTACAATTATTTTCCCTGTGCACAGTAATTTTGATCGCACATGCATAGTAATGATGGTAACGGTGTAATAGATTATTCACTGTTGTAATAGTTATGATGCCATACTATTAAGTTGTGTAGGGAAAATATTTCGTATATTTTTTAATGTATTTTTGTTAAAAATAAGGAAATTTATATCATTTAAATAAGACAGTATTATATTCTTACACCTCAAGGGATGCACAAGAGAGATTCTCTCTAATAATGTGCAAGTGCCCAAAGAAGATCAGACACGGAAAAGCTAAATTAACATAATTGTAAAGGAAAAGTACTGTGTCTTTGCTTTTGTGGCTCTTATACCCCATAGTGCTGGTGTTTTACAGTCCTTCCATTGTCCATTACTGCAAACACGTCCAGATGAATTCAGCGTTTAATGTTAAAAATCTTATAACATGCCAGTTTGATTTGTAGCCCTTCATATCATGGAATGCTAATTAAAATCATATTTTTGCATATGTCATGCCTTTCATGTACATATGCAAATAGAGTCTATTGCCTTTCAGCTATTAGTAATTAACTTTATGAAGGACAGCTGTAATACATAATTAACAAAAATGTTTGCAAGCCCTTTTCACACTGAAAGTTGCAGCAGTAAAATTTTTGCTTATCGAGAGAACCATTTTAGTTTAAAGCTTCAGTCTGATATCTAAATTGTTTGAAACAGTCACATGACATAATTAAACTGATGTTATGGTCTTATCAGCAGAAGAATAGTACTTCATAGGCTTCTATCTGTTTCATTACGTATGTCACCAAAATTAAAGTAAATTATCTGTGTCTGGTTTGGTAGAAACATGATGCCAGGTAGCATGTATTTTGTGGCTGCTGTTGGTGCTTTGAAGAATGTCTTGCCAGTTTGAACTATATTCCTGCTCATAGTCTATTCATGAACATGTGCTTCACTTTTTCCATCCTTCTTTTTCACAAGGCTATAAAATAACTAAGGCTATTAATTTGTTTCTGTGTGTATCTCTTTAAATAATTAATACAGTGAGGTTTGACCAGGCATAAGCAGTGATTAAAGCATCTTATCTTTCTGTTTTTTCATGTTTCTCATTAAAAACAATGGAACTACCTGTATGAAGAAAGGTTGCAGGATGGGCCCATTAGGCTTAAATAAATTCAAAAGTGTAACTAAAACTGTATTACTTCATAACATCAGACAATGTTCTTTAGGTAAAATAGACTATATTATCAGTATAATGTGTGAGGTGTTCTAATTTGCAAGGGGAAGCAGAAACAGGTTTTTCTGTCACCAATGATGTGTGTCTGGGACTTGTAAGAGGAAAAAGCCAGGGGACTGCAAAATGTGGGAAGCCTGTTGTTACAGAATGGACTCCACAATCTAAGTCACACCCTAGGAGAGGAGGGATTTTTTAAGGTCTGCCTTTAATGAAATATATTCAATTGCGTGCTCAAAACAAACAAAAAAAAAGTTTAATAAAATTATCTTTCTCATTTGCTCTTTGTTTGACAGGGTGGCATTTGTGATGAAGAAGCATTTGAATACTCATTTACTGGGCAAACATGGAGTTGGCACACCCAAAGAAAGGTAAACTGCTTTAAAATTCTTTTTTGTTGTATCTTATACAGTATGTGGAAAGCTCTTCTAGTTTACCTTATCCACAATGAAGCCATCTGGATTTTTACCTCATCTCCAAGAGAGATCCAACATGTTTAAGTGCTCTGATGTTATGGTGCTTACGACGTGTCTGTAGAAAGAAATTCCATGTAAAAGGTGAAGGATTTGCACCTTTTGGGGCTTTTTTTCAACAGGTGATATTATTTTCTCAAAACTTTCATAGTTGTAAATATTCCTCTCAGTATATACTCAAATGTTCAGATTTTTTTGTTCTTTTCTTGCTGGCCTTGATGCTTATAGGTTTATAAAATTACTTTTTAAGAGGTCGAAGCCACGGAGGAATAAAAAAAAAGTTTCGCCAAGTATTCTTGGGAAGGAAGGGAGATTTGGTGTTTTCATTATTTTTAAAATGAATTAATTTATTTTTTCAGTCTGTACATAGCTACTTATTCTCCAACTTGGTTTGCAAGCAGGTTATTTTTTATGTGGTTTAAAATATAACTGTGTTTTACAAACTCAATGGCACTGTGTTTGCAGATAAACAGATCTTGCTTCAGATTTATTTGGCACATTGTGGTTTAGCTATTGCTATTTCATTGAATCTTTGGGCCAACTAGAAAATTGATGTGTTTTGGATAGCCAAAAGATGGCATATTCTCTTTCTGCCTGGGTAGATGGAGGTGTTCATTGCTGGATGCTTGATACTGTTTTAAGTATTACTGCCTTGTTACTCATTCTTTGGGGGTAGGCCTTCATAAATAAAGAATATTTTCTGGGTTTGATATGGAAAAAAGTGGAAAATAAATGATAGGAGCGGTAGGAGAACACAGCAAAGCTCTTTCTGAGCCATGTTTATTTCTTGTTAAAGACAATGGAAATTGTGGTTGATTAGGCTTATTCCTCACAAGTTTGTCACACTTAAATCATGGAGGGACCTAAGAGTAGGATTTTAAATTAACACCCTATATGTCTTAGTTTGACTAAGCACCAATTTAGGTGGTGCTTTTATTTTTAAGGAGATTTCCTCTACAAAGGGCTTAACTAGGATTTCCCTAACATGTGGTTATTCAAGAGTTTTGAGATATTCTATTTAATCTAAAGTGCACAATGATGCATTGAAAAAACAATTACAGTTTCATCAAAGCAGATATCATAATAAAGTTTATGTTGGTTCTCTCTTGTCATAGCACAACAATTACAAAAAGTGTTTTGCTCTGGTGGCTTATTTTATAACTGGAAGCATTCAGTACCCATATATTCTTTTACAAGGGGGTACTTACTGTACAGTCATCATAAATACAACGTAGAGATAACTTGCATTACCCTAGTGAATATGTGCACAATAAAGGATACATGCAATAGATTTCCAAATATATTATCTTAGCCTGAGAGGCATATTTTTAGTGATGATCATCTTGAAATGAATGCCTAAACAAGCAGTATGCTATAAACTACATCAGTTGTTTCTGGCTTTTCTTTGGGTGTTTTGCTGTGAAAGCCTCCCAGATGTGGCTGTTTTCCCCATTTCTCCCCATATTCCTTCCAGGCTTTCTGGCTGGCTGGCCAGCAGGCCACGAGGAGGAGGAGGAGGAGGGTGGCAGGTCTGCAGCCCTGGCTGCCCAAGGAGCAGGGGAGCCCTGCTGATGCCTGTGGCCTCCCTGCCCAGCCGGCTGGCACGGCTGGAGGGCCTTTACCTGCAACAAAGACGGGTGGAACTGGGCTGGCTTCATGCCCTCTTCTTTTGCAACTTCTTCATCCATCTTTGGAGTATTTCTTTTCCACAATACTTTTTCAGGTGGCACTTCAGCTTAATGTAGAGCAGCATCAAACAGTAGTGGCAGAGCTACAACAACAATATAAATTTCTAGTAGCAGTCCCTCGCTGGGGATGGGGCGGGGTGTTTAAGCCACGTGAACTACTGCAGTAAATACCAAACCACTGTTGCTTTCCTTTCCACCTTTCCTCTCCTATTATGAGAAAGTTTGATGCCTTTTAATGGCTTTAGGAACCAAAGAAATCCTTCCTCTGCATGTTAAACCATCACTTTGGGCATAAACATTATAAATTAAGTTACATAGTTTTCTTACCTATGTAAAACATAAATGTCTTGATTATAATTTTGCAAGCTTGCTATTTTTTAATTTCTCTAGGACAATGTAATCAGTTTATTCTTTATGTTTTGAATTTGATTCTGCCCTCTGATACATTGCATATTATAGCAAATACTAATAGAAGCTAGCTAAATAGGCTGTGACAATTAAATTAATAATGCATTTTATTTGCAAGTGTTTAGTCTTCATGGTTTGACTGATATATGCAAAGATGGTAATTTATTAAAAGTAAATTCATGTAATTGTACTACAGAATTTGATGGACCAAAAAAAGTTGTCAGCATGACTATCATCAAAAACAGAAAATTGAAAAGAAGTTCAAAAGGGTGCTTGAAAAAAATAGTTATAACCCATACACCCTGAGAAATCGAGGCCCTTTTAAAAAACTTCTAAGAATGGAATTGCTGGTGTAAGCATTGAAATAGTTCTGAAAGGGAGAAAAAAAATACATTTACAATTTATTAAGCAGTGCTTAACTTGTGTGCCTTGCTCTCTCTATCTGTCCATCACTACTGAGGTTTTTTATGCACAAAAGGGAGGAGTTACAGAGGCTGTGGAAAAGTTTGCATGGGCAGATACAGAAAACGAGTCTAATTCATAATGAAATTGCTACTAAAACATCTTTTGTTTAGGTTATTTTATTTTTTAAAAGACAAAATTGATTTAAGGGGGAAGTACTGTGCAGTTGAAAATCACCTAAGTTTTAAAAAAATAAACTTATAGTAAAATGTCTTCACATTTCAGACACAAAACCCCCTACTGCCTAGTCCATTAGGATCATTACCATTTAATAGCTAACTCAAAAGTGGAATGTTTTAACTGAAAGAATTCCTCTAAGGTATATTTTCCTGTTTTTGGAACTGTGATACTGATTTATGGTCAACTTGAATGTGTCTCAAAACTGGCATGTTATCTGCTAAGTCCAAGGCCAGTACATATTTGGTACTTCAGTGTCAGTAATCTTCATGGGACCTATAACTATATCTTATTGGCAGGATAAATCTTTGGCTACACCTTTATTGTGTCTAGAAGACATTGTGGTTGAGGACAAGGTGAATGCATCAGTAATGTTAATGGTGCCAAGCTCTAATTTCTGTTACATCATTACTTTACTTAGGTGTAAATTGTGTCAGAACACAAAACAAACAGATGTTTGACTATTAAGATACATACATACACACACATAAAAATATGAGCAAGAGATAAAAATAAATTCACTAAGTCATTAATCAGTGAGATTGAATTCTGCCACTGTTAAGTGCAACTCTGGATTTAGAAATTTTTTATATGAAAAATACACATAAATAGTCCTTAAAGATTTTGCAGAGACACCGTTAGTACTGTAAAATATACATTTTATAGTTTATGATACTTTCTTAATTAGAATTCTATCTGATACATATTTTTAAAAAATTCTTTTACATAAGAAAAAACCATAGAAAAGCCTTTATAGTTGTTTAATTACCTCATCTTCCTTATGAATTTTAAATGATGAGTTGCCTCTGAAACAACTTTACATATGAGTAATCCCAGTGAATAAAATAGAATCATCCATATATATAAAGTTACTGGTAGCACAGAGAGTCACTGAATTGGAATATCTGTTATAAAACAATTCCTGTAAAGGTCATTAAAAATATATTCAGTTTTGCAAGGTTCTGGTATTTTTCATGTGCTTTAAGAATGGGATCGTTGTTACAGTGCTAGTAACATCATATGAAGATCATATGATTTTCAAATGATCTTAATTGATTGAAAAAGCAGTGCAGTGGTTTCAACTTGAGAGCAAGAGCTATAGGTAAATACGTACTACTGTGTAATAGCAACCTAAATATGTTTGAGATGCTTTTTCAAATAATGTTGGAATGTAACATACTTCTAAAAGTCTTGTATTTTTCACTCTTTGAAGTAAAAAGAGGAAATTCCTAGGTGCAATTGTTTCATGTGCTTGTATAAACCCATCTGAATTTTTGAATATTGAATTCTACTAATACGTAAATATCGTAAAATAGACAAGACTGTAAGTATATTAGTGGAAGGGATTGTTGAGGTCTGAAAGAAAAGTAGCCAGGCAAAATGAACTTGGAGTTGATGTTCTGTATATTATTTATATACAAAAAAAACCTGTCTTGTAATCAGCTGCTGTGTCCTGATATTTTCTTTTTGAATGTAAAACTAGAAGTGTATCAAATCCACCAGTAGAATCCTCTTTTATTTAACTGAACTGTTAATTCCTCTTTTGAAGCCTTCTTTGAGTAGAGAAATTTGTGAAAGTAACTATTTGATATGCCTGTTTTGAGTAATGCTACCCCTGCAAAGTAAAAAGACCTAGTTTGATGTTACAGCAAATTTTTGGTAAACAAGTGGTGAAAGTCACAAAGTGATGTGCCATACATCCATACATCCATACAAAAGGAAGTTGTTCTAGTCTTACATCCCAGATTTCTGCTTCCACTGCATAAGTCAACCAGGCAGGCCAAGAGGGTAAGGGTTAGTATGTAGTAATTCTGTAATAACCTGCTCGTGTTCTGAAGGAATGAGTTCTGTATGTGGCTGTCTCATAGAAGGGTTTCCAGTTAGAGGCACTGGCAGAGCATATGGATCTATTGGACAAGAGGCAGAGTGTGGTGTGCTAACTCTTGCCTTCTAGCTTTGTCATCACTTTTTACTGAGTCTTGCAAACGAGTTTGAGCTTTTTGACTGAAAGCCAGCACTACTAGGTTGTGAAAAGCTTTACTTAATTGATTATTTCCTGCATTTTGCTTTAAAAGAGTCATGGAGAGTTACATAACCATTCTTTGTAAAAACCCTAAGGAAAGAGATGTAGTTTTTTCTTTAAATATTTACTATTTGGAAGTTTGTGATGAGAGGATGTCTGTGTGTAAAGGACTAAATTTTAGCAGTATTTGGGAGATGAAGTTTTGCCTAAGATGGCTGCTCAGCTTTCCTTGTTTTGGAGGCTTATCTGGCCTTTGCAAGCAGTATTTCTCTTTGGTGTTCAGCTCTTGTCTGGTGCTATACTATGTCAGAGTGTGAAACAGGTTCCATAGGTGCAGGCTCTATAATCACTTGCTGCCTGAGTGCTTTTCTCTGTCTGTGGCTGACCAAGGAACATAAGGAAGCCATTGGGGTTACCTGTGATTCCTCAGGTACTGGAAGTAGAAGATGTGCTGAAAATTCACAGCTCTCCTCATAGCTTGTCTGTACACACATCTTATGCATTTGCTTTGCTGCAAAGAAGTGAAGACCAGGCAGACATTTATACTTTTGAATACTGTTATCACAAAGACAAATGATGACTTCAGCATCTTTTCAGAAAGAAAAATAACAAGTGAAGGACTGTAAAAGAATGAAGTTATTTTGCTACTACTCATTATTTGTTTTTCCTATCAAATCCTGGCAATATTAGAGTTTAGTTAAGATGGAAGGGCAATCTAAAGTAAATTTATTTTAATTGCTAGGTATGTGAGATGTTTTGGAAATTTCTGCAGTCTGCAAAAATCTTCCTGTTGTAAAGACTTAGCTGATATGGTTAGAAAATAGAGGGAGTACCTGATGGGATTCATGCTGCCCACAGTGAGCACCTTTGGCTAATTTTAAGCATCATAACAAGGTATAAATGATGATCTCACATTCATAAAGTACTGTCTAGAGCATAGGTTATTAGTTCCATTAGCAAGAGTATGCTAACATTATGAATCTTTGGAAGACAGTGTGGATAGCTGCTGAAAGTGCCAGCTTTATTTCACAATGGTTTGTTTCCAAGGAAAACACAGTTCCTTGTTGCATGCCATCAGCCAAAAAGTTGTAAGCTGCAAACTGATCCCTCTTCTGTTGCATTCAGCTGCAAGTAAGTTGTTCCAGTTGTGTGTCCCAGCTTTATGCTTCCAATGTGTGAGGCAACTGGGGAGGCCAAGAGGGTAAGGATTAGGATGGCAATATATCTCTAGATCCCTTTTTACCAGCATGGGACTGGTAGCAAGGGACCTCTCCAGACAGTTCTGCAGTCTATGTTACTCTGCTTTGGGGGTTGTACGTTGTTACATTTATGGATGTGAAATGTTCCATGTCTTGGGTGATACCGTGACTTTTAACTTTCATCAGTCTATATAATACAACACAAATATTTATCGAGAACACTGTAAATGAAATGGAAACATAATCTCTTGACCACACTGCAATGAAATATTTTCCATACATTCTAAAGAATCAAGAGGAGTATTTTGTAAACTTTGGAAGTGAAAACAGAAGTTCTGTTGCAAATGCTGTATATGACTGAGGTAGATAGTTACTTTCTACTTTTTAGCCACTTCATAATTCTTACATCAAGTTATGATGCCATCAGGACTAATTTTCTGCAGCCAAAGCAGCTGCATAATTATTAATAACGAATGATTGTTTTCCAGGTTTACTTAAGTTTCAGCACCTCAAGGTGGAAAGAAAATGGTGGAGACACGTGTTCTGAAGTGAACAGTACCATGAAGGCAATTCTAAAATCACCTCCACAGTGCTGTAATGTTAAAAAAAAAATTGACTGAGACTTAAGTAGAAACATGGAGGTCTTGTTGTACTGTAAAGACAATCTTTGGCAACATGAGCCTGCAAGGTGTGCTCTGTACTGTTCTCTGGTGGGAAGAGTCATGTGACAGCCCAGCTTAGAAGAAGACTCCAAAAATTATCTGGTCCAAGCTTTGCTGGGGAGGGAAAACTAGACGAGTTCATCTAGCACTCTGTCCAATCACATATTAAAAATTGTCAGTGGTGAGAGCTCTGCCATAACCCTGAGGAAGTAGCTTCAGTGAATGATTGTTCTTGTGATGCCTATATTTTTTTTTCATGTTAAGATGAAACTTTTCCCAGTGTAATTTTTATGTTTTGCCCCTTGTGTTCTCTGCATGCTTCTTTGTGAAGAGATAGGCTCTTTTCTTTTTTCAGCAGCCATTTAAGTCCTGGAATACCATAATGAGGTCTCCCTCTTCTCCAAGATGCTGGAAAGAACACTCGCTGTTCTGGCTTGGGTTTTTGTTTTATACAGAAACTTTTGCTGTTGTCCTTTGACAGTATATTTTGTAAGAAAAGAGTAACAGTACCACAGTGCATCTTAAATGCCTTTTGATCCTTGAAGTTGACTGGGATGGCACTGTTCCATGAATAGGACAGTAGTAATTACAAGGCTTCGTAATTCAGTTTCATGCAGATCATTCCACCTTCTCTTGCTTTCATAGAATCTTGGAATGGCCTGAGTTAGAAGGGACCTTAAAGACCATCTAGTTCCACCCCCCTGCTGTGGGAAGGGGCACCTTCCACAATACCAGGTTCCTCAAAGCCGTATCCAACCTGTCTTTGAACTCTCCCAGGGATGGGGCACCCACAGCTTCTCCAGGCAACCTGTTCCAGTGCCTCACCACCTTCCGAGTAAAGAATTTCCTCCTACCTTCTAATATAAATTTCCTTTTTAGTTTTAAACTGTTCCCCCTTGTCTT
>VYXF01012348.1:252614-277614 GCA_013397295.1 Polioptila caerulea | reverse complement strand
AAGGACAATTGAAATTAAATAGTTTATCACTGGTACTTGTTGGAGATTTTGAGGATTTTGTTTCTGTTTTTTTGATCAACTGATTTGCAGAAATTTTACCAGTACAGTGCACAAGTGAATGTGCATTTCTGTGTTTGGGATTTTTTTTAGTTATTTTATTTCTTTTTATTCTTTCCTGAGGGCTTTAATGTTTTGATACATGATATGTTTGAAACTTGTGATTTTAAAATCTTTCTATCTTCATTATGCTTATGTATTGCATAGATTTCTCCATGTAGAATGATATTCAGTTTCACTATCACTAGAGCTGGAAGACAAATAGAAGTGTAAACACAGAGCAGATGCATCATTTTACACAAGAAAACCTTGCTCCCACTTATCATATTTGAACTGCTTGTGTTTGTACACCTGTAGCTCACTGACAGTACATTTCAGAAAATGAATTATTGATTTTGTACCATTTATATAAGATTTCTAGACAAATGAGAGATAATTTCTAGAATTTCAGATCCAAGACCTTATTTTTGCTGACCACCATCACTCTATGTAATGCTGTACATTCATAGTGCCCCAAGCAGATTAAAGATGGAGGCACCAAAAGCCCAGTCCTGCTGTTGGCTTTCTGAAAATTGCCATGCAAGTTCTTCATCAAGAGGCTGTGGTTGTCCAAGAGGGGTATGGAGATACCATGTGGCTGTAAATGGCCACCTCAAACCTCATGCAGAAAATGGCTACTGCTTGTGACTAAAGCAATATAGTTGCCCAATTTCTGACATGTTAAGCTGGTTTCCTTCCAGCTGCTAATTGGAAAAGGTAGAGTTCTACTGATTGTGGAGTCAGTGTTACCCATTTATAGCTACGTATGATTTCATCACTCATGGACAAACTCACGTGTAAGGGTTGTTTCTACATTATTTTGTTTCTACAACTTGGGAATTCTGTATTCCCTTAGTTTTAAGCAGCCTGCGAGCAGGGAGATGTTAATACTAAAAAAATGCAGTGCTGAACCATTTTCTTAGACCACTGAAATTTCATCTTGTTTGCTCACTTGTTGACGTTTTTGCTTGTCAGTTTTCTGAGTATTTAGTGGTATAGTCAAGAGACAGCATGAGGGCAGAAATCATAGAGGTACTAGCACAAATAGGTAGGTTTATTATTTTACTTTATGGTATATGCATAGCAAGTGCATTTGTAGAGTTCGCTAAATACTGATTTATGCCTATCTAAGTAAAAGAAAAGCATTAAAATACTTGCTATCATCTTGAATCTCTAAAATGTCTGATAGTTCGTATTTCATAAAGTCACACATCTGAGAAGTTGGCTTTTGCAAAACAAGCTCTCTGATTATCTGATATCCTCCGGAAGGTTAGGAGAGTTGTTTCCTATATTACTTAGGAAAAAATTTCTTTTTACAATTGAAAATGTCAGCATCAATTTAAAGTAACACTAAGCATGTGCTTGCTTTCTGAATATTATCCTCCTCCACCTCCCCTCCAACCACCCTGCTGAGGATCTGAGTGTGACAGTTTGATTAGATCATCAATCCTTACTGTTAACAGCACTTTTCCTGAACACCTGGGTTGCTAGGTCACATCTGAGTTTAGCTACCGTTGTTTTAGTGACCTAACGTGCATTCACCATAGCAATTTACATTTAGTCCTCAAATTAAAAGTTACCCTAGAACAACAGTTTGCTTTAAAATGACCTTTGTTCTCATGTGAAAGTTATGCTATATGATGTGATAAAAACTATAAATGATGAAACAGATTTTTGTATTTGAGATGTGGTTACTTACTTTGATAGAGCTCTCAAATAAGTCTGTCTAACTGCTGTCTCGAAAGTAAAGCTCAGTTAGGAACACTTCTCCTGCTTAATTGTCCGTCAGCGTAGAAGAATTCTACCCAGATTTATATTCCCCTATTTTGATTAAATGGTGTTATTCTATTCTAAGTTGAATAATCACATTTGTCATATCCTTACAATATTTTTATAGTTTTTCTTCCCTAAAAATTACTTTTGACTTGTCATTACAATTTGATTCCTGTTTTCCCATTTTTAGGGAAAATAAAAGCAAAGCTGAAGACCTAGCAACAATTTCAATGCAAATTGTTGAGCAGCAGACAGCAACATAAGCATGCTATAAAATGTAGTCCTTTTCTTAATCTATAGTAATCCTGTGTTTTTCTTCTGAACTTTTCTTTGCTGTGATGAGGAATATAGTATATTCATAAAGTTACCAGAGGAAAATTCATGAAGAATGTAATTAAAAATCAGTTTAGACTTTTCCTTCTGTTTTTGAGTGAACAAATAAAAGCACAAAATGGGACAGTGTTTAAAAAAAAAGAGAATTCATTTTTAGCAGTATATATGAATTAACAATAGTAGTTAATGGAAGCGCTATGCTTTGTGCTTTCTCTCATGTCAGTGGAACATGCTTTCATATATGTTCCTAAATCAAATGTAAAGCTTCCTGTAATCTGTTACAGTCATGCCATTGTTGCACATCTATGAAATTAAATACCAAATGATTGTTTCCATTTAATTGGTCAAATGTGAAAGAGAGATCTGAAGGCCAAGTGTAGAATTTAAAAATAAAAACATTTATTTAAGTATAAGGGTTATAATAGAAGGGTGTGTCCCTCCCTCCTGTAGCAAATATAGCATGGAATTAAAATGCATTATATAAAACACATATACATTTTGAGGCCTGATTCGATGTCTAATTAAATCAGTGGAAAGTATTATTTGGATTGGGATCATTAGTGAAGCATAATTTTGCTTGTTAAGCAAAACTCTAATTAGACACTATGTTTTAAATATTATTTTGTATATATGCTACTGTTCAAGAACGTGTTTACTGTGTCCTCTGAAATATGTGAAGTGCCTACTTCTGTTAATCCATATTCAAAACATATGTCATAGTGGCTTCTGAGAATTCATAATAACAATAAAATTAAAAACATGGATAAATCTGTGCAAAACTAAAAATTCTGCAGCATGAATTTTTTCATTATGCAGTACGTTATTTTAAATGCTAATTCATGGTAAAATCAATGGTAAAAAAGTGAAAAGGATCTGGTGTACATAATCAGAATGTAGAAAATGCTGCTCAGCCTTACATCAGAGTGAGTAATATAGGGTCAATAGGATGTTTGAAGAAAAAGCTACCATGAAAGAGGTAACATAAGAGAGTAACTCTTTCAGACAGCACTTCTTTATCAGTGATACCATGCAAATAGAAAATGCACGGCCTTGATGAAAGCATACTTGTTAAACTCCTTGAATTTTTTTGGAAGAAGGATAATTTTAGGATATGAGTATTGTGATATTGCCTTATATATGCGCTTGTTTATTTATTATTACGGCTATGAAAGTGTTATTTATGACCATATAAAGCCATGCAATCAGAAATTTTTGAAAATTGAAACTTTTGGGGACAGCTTTCACATGCTTCTTAGCTGTTCACTAAATGTCTATTTTTTTAATTTGAGGAAGTTTATTTACCACTGGGGTTTTTTTGTGGTTTTTTTTAAGCTTTGATATAATTTTTACTTCGTTTCTTGTTTTTTTCTAGATCAGATTAAAAATTGCTGAAGTTTGAAATTTGGCCTTAATAATCATCACTGAATATTGATGGACACCCTTTGTATGTGTTGCTTTGGATTACCAGATTATCAGTGTATTCCCCTTTGTTTATGGAGACTTTGTAGGTGAAGATTATTCTTTGGTGTTCAACTTTTCTCTTACATTTGATTATGTTGGCATGCATTCTGTTCCTGTTGGAACAAATCAGATACTTACCTTAAAGCCAAACAATGCAACTTTTTTTCTCACATACTCTGTGAGATTGGTAAGTGTGCTGTTGGGTAAATAAAACAAGTGTAAAAGTTACTTGCTGAGTAAGAGAACATTAACACTAGGTAGAGAAACAGGGTGGATCCATAGACTAACTCCTGTTGATGAATGTGCTGTTCAGTAAAGCCTGCACTTCTGACAGACTGACTTGGGGACAGACAAGCATGTACAAATTTATTCTTTATTGTACTGTATCTTTACTGGAAACATGTATTTGTTCATAGCAATGTGTCTCAGGCAAGTCACACATCTGTAACAGCCAAGACAAGGCATTGGTAGTTCCCATGAAGGTGAAGCGAGGTACAGTCAGTGCTTGTATCTCTTCCCATGGTTGTCATTGCTTGAATTCAAGGAAGTGAAATCTGCATTTTCTTCATTGCTGTTTTCATTAAGATTGCAAGAGTTATCTTAGTTGTTGTGCTAGTTATATCAGATAAAAGCACACCTTTTTGGCTGTGTGGACAGAGAAATCCACTTGTGTGGAGAATAGAATGCGTTTAGAACACAGAATGTTGTCCAGCATAGTCGCAAACTAGTCTAAAACTAGAATGTTTTCAGTCTTCTGTTTTGTAAAGAAGTAGTCCCTCTCCTGGCCAGACTTCATTGCTCTTCAGGCTTCCCCAGTGGAAGAAGGGCTATTCAGGGAGTACATGCAGCAAAGGAGTGTGGATTCTGCTGTAGTTGTGTTTTCATCACCAATGGCAGTCATCTGAGTGGCTCGGGCAGTTATACCTTTTTTTGTGTTTGATTTCTTTCCACTTACTTATGTGAGTAAGTAACACTTCATAGTTGCTGATGAGAGCTTGTGAAGCATTGCAAATAGAACTCTGATGATTATTTTCTTTTATTGAAATGATATGATAAAACTATTGTGGGTGTCACACTTTGAAATAAAGAGATTTGATGTGCTTTTGAAATGCTAATCTGAAGGACAGGAATGCTGGAGGAGAGAAAGTGAAGATCTTTCTCCATATAGGACTTCTGATCAAGCTAGAGACAGAAGCTCTTATGGATGCGACAGAAGTGTTAAGATCTGGAGAGGGTCGCCAAACAATTTCTAGGGAAGGGAATTCCTTGCAAATGGTTTGGAGGCTTCCTTTTTTCCTTGATTTCTGTGTACCTGAGCTGAAAACAAGGCTGTATATGGAGTCAATCCAGTAGACTGTTAGTTTTATTTTCAGGTTAGGTTTAGCTTCACTCTGAGGGCAACTCTTTTAAGTTGTGTTTTATATAATTTCAGAGCATGGTCCTGATTCAATTCTGCTTTCTGTGAAAGCTTTTTGTGAACTCAGCCTTGGCAGAGTTAAGACCAAGGACTCATACACAATATGGACTGGTTATCAAAGGTTTTATTTTTCATTTGGGCTTGATTTAATTTTCTAGTTTAGTTGTTGAGAAGTGTCAATCAGATGTCTAATGCAATGGGTTTTTTTTATTTCTTTGAAGTTTGTTCTAGCTTTAATTAGTATTGTTTTCTATGATGAATTTTACACAGGCAGTTTTAAGAAATGCTGTATCCTCGGTGATGTACGTCTCTATTGCTTTGTTAGTGTGCATAAGCAGGCTGCTCTAGACAAACACAGCAAGGGAAATCCAGTGGACTGAGCAAAAGACTAAAGTTTGTATTGATGTGGGTCGGAGGAGAATGTTGTATATTCAAAGAGCATGGGATTTAAAAAAAGAATATGGGGCATGGCTCATAAGGGGCAAAGCCATGCAAATGCCTCGTGTGTTTTCTTCCTTGTTCCTGCAGTATTCTGACCTTTTATGAAAGAAGTTTAAAGGAAGCATGATGAGCCTTTAACAGTAATGAAGATAACTTCATTTTACAGTAGAACCCTTTCCGGATGAATTTCAATATAGTAACAAATCAGTATATTTAAAGCATATAAAAGTTACACTACATTTGCATTTTTGATCACAATATAACTTACATATTGAAAAGGTTCATTTTTATAGACAGTACATTTAGAATGTACTTTGTATTTTTTACTTTTAAGTCAGACATTAAATGCCTTTGCTTGATGATATGCCTGTGTATATATCTACATCTTGTCTCCCAGTTAGAGTGTTTAGTCACCAAAAGGGATTTGTCACTTTTTGTACAAGCTTGTGATTCCCAGTTACACATATGGAAAGGTGGGTGATTATTTTTAACCTCTTAAGATCCTGTTTTCCTTTCTACATCCCATCTTTTCCAGGTCTAGCATGTCGGTCTATCAGTCTCTATGGGAGTTGTCAGGGTTATCTGTCAGTGTCAAAGCCAGAGGAAGACATTCAGAAATACAAAACATTATCCTTTAAGTCTGTAGGTTTACTAGAAGGGTTTTAGAAGAAGCACAAAATAGACAGCAGAGGGGGCCAGGCTCTCTACATCACCAACCCAGTCAATTTATTACAGTGATTTTGTTTTGTGGACGGAGGTTCTCTGGTTAGCCCATTTAGTTATTATAGTGTTATTCTCTTCCTGTTATTTTGCTCTTACTGGGAAAAGCAATGGAAATGCAGAGGACTTTTTTGAGTAGCTTTTGTAATTCCGCTTTCTCATACACTTAAAAAAAAAAAAAAAAGAAAACCCACAAAGAACATAATCATTAATTTTCTTATGACTGTTTTTTTCCTGTAACACTAATGTGACCATGTTTTGAGAATGTAAAGAAACCCCTGTAAATATGAGGACCTGATAATGCTGAATCAAACCATTTTCCATATAGCTAGAAATCCCTTTCCATTGCCTCATCAACTGCTGTTCTTGCAAAATAAGAAATTATATATAAATTCTAAATATTATATAATTTTAATGGACAGCATTTTGGTGCATGTATTTTTTCAAGTACTGTGTTTGTTCCAGGCATGACATTTATCAAAAAATACATGTAAAATACTCAGATTTTCTGTTTGTTTTTTTTGCAGGCATGCACGTGTTAGTAATATGTGTCATGAATGATATCCCTCTGTGCCTTGGTGTCCCATTTAGTATACAGTTCTTAGCTGTTCTACATTTGTTTGGTCAGTATTTACTATTGCTGCCTCTGTATTTTATTTATGTATTTATAAATTAATATTATTATTATTATTTATTTATATATTTTTATTATGTATCTTATTTTCCTGAGAAAGCACAGTGAGGAACATTCCTTTCAGCTGAAAGCTGGTGTAGTTCTTAGCCCCAAATGGTCACTTGACTTGGTTATGTAAGATCTGGAAAGACACTAGCCTTGCATCAAGTGTTGTCACACAGCTGAACCAGTCCATTTCCAAAAACCAAACCAAACAAACTAACAAACCCCCTTGCATTCAAAAAATAATGAGTTGGACATGGAATGGGCTCACTGTGACTACATCTTCAGCAAATGAGATACTTTGGGATATAGTTTTGTTTTTTACCTTATATGCTTTCTTGTAGTTGATTTTATTCTTACTTTTTTAAAATGAAAATGGATCGAGTGCAGCAAAATGATACATGCTACTTATTTTAGGTGATGTAAAAGGTCATCTAGATGGTCATTCAGGAAGCAGACATTCTTCAGCTAGAAACTGAATTCTGTAGTTTGAAGTTAGTAAAAGGAAATGATAGTGGCATACATTTTTCATTAAATATGTCTACTATATCTTACAAGTATTTTAAGAAACAGGTATGGCATCAACATAGCTAAAATGATATACTGCAGCTGTCCCTGGGTTAATGCAGTGAAGATATGACCTCTTAGAAACTGCCTGCTATGCACACTTGCTGTAGTTGCCCTGTTTTCATCAGTGTGATTTTAAAAAGCATAGGAAGAGGGACTGCACTTCTGATGAGGCATATTCATTACCAAAAGAAAAGAGATGTGCAATCAAGGTCTAATTAATTTATTTAAAAGGGTCAGTGTTGGGAATGGTTGTTGTGGCTTTTGGAAGAGTCAGAAGAGAATATCAGTCTTCTACATGCACCACTGTATCTCCTCAGGTATAGGGGAGATAAAAACTGTTAGAGAGGTTTCTTTCACTTTATGTATATCTGTGTAGTTTCAGATTATTCCGGATTATAAAAGCTTAATGTGATCTAATTCCTGTTCAACTAATATAACGTTGTTCTTCTGTTTAGAAATGATGCTTTCATTTTTTTTTTTTTTTTTTTTAAAAGGTTATAAAAGTAGAAATTGTTTTCTACTGTAAATGTACCGGCAGAGTTCAGGTCATCATGCAGATGTAGGACAATGGCAGAATCGTCGTGACATGTGTACAGAGCAGTTTGATAAGGTCTCTCAGCTGGTACAATGACGGGTTGCTTTCCTCCCTGTGTTAACACTGAAACATTAAACAGAATGGACACTGAATTTTGGTGCTTTGCTGATAAACAAGTTGAATGTACACTTGTACAGTGATATATTGCAGCGTCCTTGTGTCTGTGAATGGACTTCTCACAGATTCAGAGGTAGGATTCTATATATAACCCACTGTATGTAGGGAGGTTGTGAACAGTTTTACAAATATTCTTCTTTGGGATACTGCTAGTGAAAAAAAAACAATAAAAATGCAATTCACATCAGCTGCTGAAAATCTCTGATGCATTTTCTCTAACATAGACAGCAACTTCCGAAAATATTTATGAGTCTGCTTTCTGATGAATGCTTGATATCATCCCTTAGGATATGATCTCTTTGTTGGATTAAAGGCACTAGTCCTTGCATTAAATGATGTTGGGTTTTTTCATCCTAATACACTTTATATGTATCTCTTTTAGATGGTGCCGTCTATTATCGTGCTCAGCCTCCTTACGTTTATCTTCCCTATGAAACAGCTATTAGTTCACCAAACAAATTTTGAGATGATTTTCCTCCAACAGTTTGCAGGTTCTGAAAAATCCATTAATATCAAAACCAGATTCCCTTTGCTCTGTGTGTGTGTGTGTGCATGTATGTGTGTGGTATTTTTTACGTTGACCTGAAGATTTGTTTTACTACTGGACCTGTGTAGCTGCTTAGGGGCTGTATTCCCACTGTGCTCTTTACTCCCATGTTGTCTGATCCACCTGCAATGTAATTCACAGATAGTATGATAATTCATGATGTCATAGATCTTCCACATTGTTTGGTAGGGGAAACTTATAAAAGATAAAAACCTCATGTGGCAGTTGCCCTTTCAGCAGTTTAAGCTTTTGATTCTTGCTTTCCATCTTAAATGTGCCCTGATTATGCATTGACACCTCTCCTGCTACACATTTATTTTTCTGAGGTCTTTCTGACAGACTGACATGAAACTGGTTGCTTTTAGCTTTTGCCATTGCTTTCAAAGCATGTGTTCTGGGCAGTAAGTTTTCTTTCCTTTGTAGATAAGTTTCATTTAGTGATTGTTTCATTAAATATTAAGGTTTTTTTGTACATATGATTTACTACAAACATTGCCTGATTGCAAACTGTACTGGCTCAGTCTGCCATGACCACTTGTCCCAGATATTCCAGTTCTGCTCTTTTGTAAATCTGCTGCAGATTATTTAATTAGCAAGATTTTATTTTGAAGATAGACAGAATTAGAATGTAGTTGAAAGGCAAATTCAAATAATTATTCATTCTGCCTTACTCTAAACAAATGTTTCTGACATAGGAGAATTTTGAAAATTTCCTAGATATCAAATATTTCAGCAGGAAATTATTTAATATTTTGATTGTTTCTATTTTATTGGTCTCTTAAGTTGATCAGAAGCTTTAAATGTAGACTTTGATGATAGCTTTTTGCTAATCATGAATAAAATATTTCTAGAAGTCAATTACTTTTTAAGGCCAGAGCAAACACAAAGTACTTTAAATCCAGATTTTTTTCAGAATAACTGATTATGTTACACAGCCTAAGTCGAAGCTTAGATTTTTTAGGAAAGTAACTACAGAATAAGGAATGAGTTTAGTTGAAGAGTCTTGGCATGTCAAGTTTAACTTAGGTATTTACACTGGCATCTGAGTAAACACAAGTTTGGGCATAGCAAATAAGCAGAAAAATTGCTAAGGACCATGTTCCATTTCTGGTGCCTCAGGTTAAGGATTATAAGTGACACTTGTGATGAACTGAACTTTGCAAAAATGTTTGTAATAATTCGTTCAACTGTTTCCTAATATGAACATCTATCATAGCTTTTTAAGAGGTGGACCTGGAAGAAAATGCTAGTGATCATCTAGTCCCTTCTCCCAATCATAATTTATATGCAAACATAAATATTGTTTCCAAACACATTGCTACAATCAAAATATTCTTTGATGGAAGCCTGTGTAACTTATTTCTGAAAGTGTTTTTCAAGGGTACAGTTCTGCAACTTCCATGGTGCTTATTCTACCACATACCTGCACATGCTGGAACACAATGCTTTGTAAAATTTAGGAAACTCAGATTTATTAAGAACACGTAGTTTTAGACATGGATTTGAAATTTGTCACAGGCAACTTCCTATCAGAGTGACTTCACTATCAATTTAAGAATTTATTGAAGTTGTGTACCTCTATATATTTCAGTTTTTATATTTGTAATGGCAATTTGTTTGAAGAATAATGATGCTGGCTTTAGAGATTCTGGACAATGTATTCCAGCTTCCATTTACCTTTTCTATGTATAGTTTAGACCTATTGATAAGGCAATGGTAATCAGACATCTCTCCTTGTGTAGTCCTGTCCCCTGGGTCCTTTGTTCTCATTGCTTATCTGAGGACTGCTCAGCTAGAGCCACAGAGCTGCCTGGCTGCATCAGGGATGGGAGGTCAATCTGCTCTGCACTGCCTCGCACATTGGGAGGAATCGGATATAGTCCGAGGAATGAGGCATTGAGCCAAACTGTGGTGTCCTCTCCCCTCCTGTCCCTGACTGAGCTCTGCCTACTGTATTTCCCTGTGGTACACTAGCAGCATCACACCACACTTCCCACCATAATTGTATTCTAGAACAGTGCTCCTCCCCTTCTGCAGTCCTCCTAGAAGTTTCACACAAGGAGATGCCAGGAAGATATGCTGTTGAAAGAAGCGGAGGAGTAGAAATAATGTTTTGCTACATGAAGCTATTGAGTTAATCTGTGTAAAAGAACAGCAGTGTGGGCCCCATTATCCTTGCTTGCCCTATTGTGCTGTGAGGGGATTAGAGGAGGAGAAAGAAGTTTTTCTGGGGAACCAGCCAAAATCCGTAGTTCAGGTATGATCAAAGTTACATGACCAAGGGACACAAGGCCTATGGCACATTATTCAGTGGGCCCGGATTGCGGGATTGCAACATTTACAAGAGTTGTCATTGGGAGATCCCCGAAGTTCTGACTGTGCAATGGTGCAATGCTGGTGTTGATGCCTTAAGTTTTAGCTTTAATATTATCCAAATTCTGTACTGCATTAGTATATGACTCTGAATGTCATAAAAAGTGTTAGCAAGTTCTCCTCACAGTTCAGTTAGACAAAACAATCCTTTTCCAGCCTGAGAACCAAGGACAACGTTGCAGCCTCAGGCCCAAAAGGTATAAACAACAGCAAATTGAGGAGAGCAAACTGGGAGGATGGGACTTCATAACCTGAAGCTGTAATAGGACAATTAACCCAAATATATAAATGGACCAAAACTTATAAAAGTGTGAAAACTTGTGATCCATCGTCAATCTTGGATGTAGCCTTGGCTGGGCTCTTGCACTGCCCAAGGTGTTCTTTGGAGGCCTTTTTGATAAATACCTACTTTATTCCTTTAACACTGTCTAGTCTCTGTTCTAGGTAGACTCTCAAGGCATAAAGGTGAAGCTCACTCTGAGCGTGAATCAGTGGACTCAGCCTTCATAATCATGGGCTTTGCTCCATCCAGTCTGCGTTAGCTACTGTTCCCTGCGCCATCTCACACCTGACCAAATTCCAGGATGGGAGCTGTGCTCAGGTAGTCTGTGAGCTCCATGGGGCTGAGGAGCAACCAGCTATCCCTGCCTGTAGCAGCTGGTCAGAAAGGCGGTATAGATGCAGAGAATGGTTGATTTGGTATACATCCTCTCTTGCACCCACATTTTGCCACAACTGTCCTTGAAGAAAATGAATGTACCATACAGTGTTGTCTTGCAATCAGTTGCATTGTTTCTTTCTATTGAGAGCATCAGTTCAGTTGAGAGGGGCACTGTTTTTCTTTGTGGCTGTACATAGTTGATGGTGCATTTTCCTTTGGTACCTCCAAGATAAATTCAATCTCTAACAGCTGACTGGACATGAAGTGTGTGTGGGAGAGCTGTCCTTGTGTGACTTGATATCTTAGTACAGAAGAGTAATGGGATAGATACTGGAACAATAGTAGTAAGGGTAAGGAGCCATGAACAATAAAAAAGTAAGTCATACTAGAAAAATTTTAAAAAATATTTTAATACAGCAATGTTCTATGTAATGTAAACTTCTAAGAATTAATTTAGCGCTATACTTAAAAAAACCTAGTTTATGTTGCTCCATATGAAAGTTGTTGATTGCATTAAAAAGTAATTGTAGGGACAGTAAAGAGAAGTGCTAAACCACTGATTTTAAGGAGTGTAGCAACTAAGTGCTTCTAGAACCTGCAGTACAAGTTGAATCTAACATATGTACTAGGGATGTAGGAGGAAAGATTGAATGCTACATTAATTACATTCACAGATGGTCATAAAATTAGGATATAACAACAAATACAGAGAAGGTTATAATACAGAAGGACAGAAAGAGGTTGGAAATATGAGAAAGAGATAAAATTAGGTGCTCTAGAAATATGTAAATGAAAACATCTGAAACTATGCAAAATATGAATATTCAATGGTGGAAAAGTGTTGAAAATGAGACGTTAATAAAGGTAAACATGACAATGGAAACTGATTAGGAATGTAGTTTAAACAAGACAAGCATACAGGAGAGAAGGATTAAGGTTGTGTGGGCAGCCATTGCACGAATGCTCTGGGAATATGATTGTCTTTCCTTTGCCCTTGCAGTGCAAAGGCTGCTGTTTGCATTGAGCTGGCCCTTAGGAAGGAACTTTGGGATTTTATACCAGGTGAATCATTTCAGCTCATTTCCGTATTTGAAGAATGGATCTAGAGCAGGTGCTGTTTAATTTAATATCTTATAGCTGTAGTGGTTTGTGTTGACTCAGCTGAGCCTTGTCCATTTGTTTTCAGGCTCTAAGATCAGCAGATCATTCCCTGTGACTAGAAGTATGTGTAGAAAAGAGGTACAGACTGTGGGACTGACTTCATCCAGTAAAAGGGTTGAACAGGAAAAGGTATCTTTTAAAGCCAATAAACTGTGTGAGGAAATAGGCTCTAATCATGATGTGAGTGCCACCAGGGTGGAGAGGTGAATGGGTGGGTATTCTTACAACCTGCATGGCTTCCAATAGTTTTATACCAGAATGGTTCTTTTTACCCCTGGAAAGTATGGTAAAAGCTTGGCAGATCTTCAGGAATAAACTGTCCAGTACAGAAGATACTGGTGAGCAGTACAGGGCACCCTGAACTCTGAGAAAAGAGAAAAGAACACTTCATATGAAGCAGTTGTGCGTGCCTTTTAGCTAAATTAGGGTTTCACACTTGGACTGAAGAGATTTGTGTAGTCTGTATCCTCAAATGAGAAACTATCTGTTTGAAGTGTATTTAGGGTTCAAAGTTAAAATTACACTTTACCATTTAATGTAAAATGTAGTAGTTTTACCTTGCTTTTACCTGTAGGCAGGACTCAGGAGTTTTCTTCCTTTAGTCATTTCTTATCTAGTTCTGTGAGATCATGTTTGAATTCTTCAAAAAAAAAAAAAGAATAATGGTTGCTGTTTTATTCTTTGATTATAAAATCTTGAATATAAAGTTCAGAGCTGCAGAATAACACTTCTAGTCAAAAAGAGCCCTTGTTGGTGGACAGATAGAAAATATGAATCATAACAGCTTACAGAGACTGCCAGTTTATTGATCAGGTGCCCATGAGCACAGCCACTTTCTCAGTAGCAGACTATAACTATTACTGCTAATGCAAGCTAAAAAGCACTGCACTGGTGTACCATCCAATTCCAGAGGTGAGGCTGGCCCTAGCCTGTTGAGGCTTGTCGTTGAGAGGCAGAGAAACCTGTGAATTTCCACTCGTCTGGTATTGACACATTGCCCAAAAAAACCCCAAACCAAACATGGAAACATCTCCCTGGAAAAGCATTAGCAGTTTCTTTGTTTAGGTTTTGCTTGGTTTTTGTTTGTTTGTTTTGTTCTTTTCTTGGGGGGGGTGGGGGGTAGAGAGGGTATGCAGGGATTTTTTTCAAGTGTACCAGAAAATCATTAATGATTGTGGGGATCCTGGTTTTGTGATTACATGGATATCCTATTCATGACTGTGCCATCTCTTTGGTCTCTTCCATGTCTGACTGAATTTTCAGTGCCTTAAAGGATATTTCTAAGTGGGCTGGAAATTGACTGAGATGCTCAGCAATTCTCTTGACAAATTTCTTCAACTATTTAACTACTGGTGTATTGGCAAAGCAATTACATGGCTGTGAACTGAAACAGTCTTCATGTTACATGCTGACGTGTTTAGATCTCCAACACCACACACAGTTTCACCTGTTTTGTTCATCAGGGCATTCAGTTCTGCAGTAACAGATACATAAAATGGATGTGTGGGATTGACAGTTCTTCCAGGTAGCAAATGTCTGCTGCTGCAGCTGGGACACAAAAAATTCCTGCAGTGGAAGACAAAGTAACTCATCACCTCAGGAGGCACAGAGTAATGTTTACTGTCTTTAGTTTGTATGTTATTTACGGCCAGAGAGTTTAAGATGGATAAATTTATATAGCACTAATCATCCAAGTTTCCTTAGTTTCATGTAACTTCCTTAACCAGTTTTGCTGATCTTCTTTTTGAGATGTTGAAAACTAGAATGCTTCTATACTTAAGAACAGTCTCACTGTGTTACCTGGTTTTTATCACTTGAATTTGCATATCATATGAATTTATCATAAAATATATACATTTGGAAAACATCTCTTAATTCCTGATAGCAGTCTTACATTTTTTTAGGCATTGTTCATTCTAAATGCATTTTTGCTGTTTTGCAAAGGTATGAGTCTATTAGAAGTAATGGGTGGATGGAGTGGGAGGAGGGCAGAAATTGCATGATTTCATATATAAATGTTATTTAGTGAGAATCTGAGCTAACAAGAACATGATTTGTTTTATTGGAATGGTGCATAAAGATGTAGCCTTATCATTTACTAAAATTACCAACTGGTCCTATTGGTTAGTAGTCATTTAACTTTCCCTCATCAGTCACTGTCTGCAGTAGCAGAACCCAAAGGGGAGACTGTGGCAGCTGCTGCTCTTGTAGGAAGTCTTTTAAGATCTAGTTTATAGGACTTGGAGGGTGTGTTCGTTTTGGCCTGGGCACTGCCCCTGGAAGTTTACAGAAACTGCTTCTGGGAAGGACTTGCGGCTCATGACACTTCAGTAAGCAGATACAGAATAAGTTGTTCAGAGGGAATTGTTTTTCTTAACTCCAATTTAAAGCGGGTATATACTTGCTTCGCCACTTTATTGCAATTATTCTTCCAAACTCTTGTGGCCAGTTTCTCAGTGGTTTAGCCTTCCCATGATTAGCACAAGTTTAAGGTTTGAACCTGAGAGCATTCTCCCCTTATTTTCATTAGAGGTGTTTTTGTTAGCCACTAAACGTTTAAATCTTTTCTATGAACCCATCATATATATATATATATGTATGTATGTATGTATAAGCATATGTATATATATATGTATATATTTAATTAAAGACTAGACCATACTGACATTTTTGAATGCTATTTGCTGTTATATTTTCACCCAAAGAGGCAGACTCTGCAGTGTTTCTCCAGCTTGTATGAGTGATAAACATTTGCATTGTGCCCTAATGACTGTAGATCTCCAAGGTTAAGTGAATCTATGTGCGGTTGAGAAAGGCATACCCTAGGAAGATAGTGGATCTCCTGAAGAATATTGTGTTGCCACTTGTTATTAACATTTTCCAGCTATGTATCCTTCAGGAAGAGTTGAATGTCTGTCCTTTAGTAAGGCCTTCAGTCCTATTCCAGTAGTTAAGGAGATACTGTCTCTTACAGGCAGTGTCAGACAGCAATATTAACTTTGGTTAGGCTGCAGCTTAAAACACAGAATTGCATAGGAGTTATGCATACTTGAGTGAGAAATGGCCACTTTATTAGGTGTTAACGGTGTATATGTGATCAATCTTTGTGAGTAATTTTCATATGAATTAATTTGAGACAATTATGAATTGATGCCGTGCTAGGACTGAGCTTTTTGGCATAGGATTCAAGTTTGAATTTTTACCAGAGCAACAGCCTACCTTGAGGAAGAAGGACTAATGGACTGAGGAGCTCTCATCTGTTCATGCCTACCAAAATGCTTGTGTTTTGGAAACTCCCTAAACTTCAAAAAGCACCTGGGGTCCCAACACTACTTTGTTTGCCTCTCCTGCTGTGCTGCTGAGGCCAAGGAGACCACAAGCTGCTGTGCAGCACTTCCTCACTTGTGATTGTGTCTTAAACCAAATGGTTGCTCTAGTAGTGCATTTCCACCACCACGGGGAGATGATTGAGCTTTCCCCCTCCCCCATTATTTGTGTTCATTAAATGGAGCCATAAGTATTCCTTCTCAGTAGCATGTTGGAAGTTTTTAAGTATTTGAGTGATTCCTGCATGTGAAAACACTGTGAAATCATACTAGTGACAGCTTTCTTTGACCACTGTGCTTGTTAGCAGAGTATTAACCTATTTGGACAGGTGCTCTGGGACAAAAATTCCTGTTGTATTGCTTCTGAGCTCTCAGTTCATGTTGATACAGTTGAATATGATTAACATAAATTTCCTATTAAGCCATATCCATGTTAAGGTGAAATTCAAAGAAATCTGCAAATGTGGTTTGTTACAAGACATTAAAATAATATTTTAAATTTCAGAAATTAATTTTCTGCTCAAGAAATTCGCTCCCTCTGAGCTGTTTTTTATAGATTTTTCCCTGCCATGTTCCTGTACTGCCAGGCACTCTTAAGCATTTTGCTGCAATATTGTTGTTGCTGGAGTTTCTCATGATCAGAGTGTGGTGTTATAATCGTAACTTATTTGCTGGATGTAAATGGATAGTAGCTGAAACCAAATTTCTTTTCACCTGTATAATCAAAAAATATTATTTGGATTCCTAGAGGTGAAAGGAGGCAAGCTGAAACTTCATCTTTGAAGAGAAAATTTCAGAGGCACTTTGTCACTGTCATGTCGTGGTGCAGACATCTGTCAGACTCTATTACAAATCCAACTTTCTTATTCGATGAGTTACTCAATTTGCAAATTGAGACCTCTCTGCTTTGTTAAAAATTATCACTGCTCATCCGAAAACCCTAAGTGTTTAAAAGTATAAGATGACAGCTTGAACGCTTAGGGATGTGGACTCTCCTTATAAGGACAAATTACCTTTCTGGATGTCACATTTAAATGTTTGGCTGCCTATCATCTACAGGGAATTTAGCATGATAAATCTTTTTAGATCTCTGAGAGCTGAGGAATTGTAAGTGAAGTGCACGAAAGGTGTTTGAGGTTCAGGTTTTTTTTGTGCGCCTCTTTTGCAGAGTAGGCTTCAACCGTCTCTGCAAATACCGTAACTGGAAGATATTGCTTGAGGTCATCTCTTTTATTCAAAGATTTGAAGATGTTGTCTTCCTTTTTCATCTAAATAAGGAATTTTTTTTTGTTTTTACTAAATAAATCTATTAGGCTATTTTCTAGCATGAGCCAGAGTGGATGATTAAAAGGTTAATTTTTCAGTTGTGTGACAAGCATACAAAGTTATAATTGTGGGATGGATCTGGCCCATCATTTCAGTATGCCATTTTGTAATTTCGTTGTCAATCCCAGTAATATTTTCTATTCATAGGGGAATGAAAATATATGGGGTTTTTTATTATTTACATTAAAAATGGGTGTTGATATGGATTCTCCTGTGGCAACAAGAAATATATTTTCTCGTTTTTATTTCTTGGATTTGTGCATATTTTGGCCTTTCTGTTGCATTTTTGTTGAAATAAATAATAAGTTTTAGTATTATTGATGTAATTCTTGGGGAATATATCCCATTTGCTGGGTGTCATTCATCTGTGGGCATTCTGATTCCATCCAGATGCATCACTATGCACATTTTATTTAGGAAGTAGGTTCCTCTCTGAAGAAAATAGCTTTGCTCTACTGACATATACCACCAAAAATTCTATAACCCTTTGAGGGATTTAAAAGCCACATCTTCAATTTTGCTTAGTGCCATCCTTTTTAGTCTAGCTTCAGAACTGAAAGTTTTTTCAAGGCTAATTACTGTCTTCAGCTCTGGGCCAGCTATAGTTTCTTCCTTCATGGTTTGAATAAAGAAGGAAAGGAAGCTGCTTTCTCAGGCCTGAAATATCCTTAGGTTTGGCTGTTACAGAAAAGAAGAGCACAATAGGTTGCTTTGTTCTTTGGAGATCTCAGAGGTGCAACAGCTTTATCCTTTCAGTACCAGGGATGCTTCCTAGTCTTCTATCAAAATAGTTTGTCTAGAGGTTGAGAAAAGGTGAGAATGAGTTGGTTGATTGGTGGTTGTTTGGGTTTTTTTTAACCTCTGGGCTGTTATAGCCAGTATCTACTGGCCATAACAGTACAGTGAGCACCCCACAGCTGCTCCATACCCTCTCCACACGGACACCAAGCCTTTGGGAGTTTCAGAAGCACTCCTACATGTATGTGATCCTGTGCCCAGCCTGAGAAAGTGTCTCAGATGGCATCAGCCCAGGCCTGTGCCCAAGGTCCTGAGGTGAAGGGAGTTTCCCTTTCCCTTCTCAAGTCCTGTCACTTCTCTGCTTTTCTGAGGAGCACTTGCAGGTTCTGGAAATAGTCAGGCTACAAAGTGGAGCACATAAGAGGTTTGTGTCAAAATCCCAAGAGTCTGTGACTGAAAAGAACTTCTGTGGTGGAAGAGCGTATTTAAGCACAACTCAGGTGGGAGAATTCCTGCAGGTGGGTGTTCAGGCCTGTCAAAAAGAAGCCTTCTACTGAAAGGCTTAGGCTTCCCAAGGCTGCTTCCAGATCTCTTGGCACTGTCACCTTTGACAAAGCAATGAATGTCACTTCCTTGCTCTGCTTACAGTATGCAAGCAAATGAAGCTATTCAATAGCACTGAAAAAGAAGCCAGAACAGGTTACTTTTGTTGATCATGTTAACTCCTTAAGAAAATCAGTACTGAAAAATTAAACAGTGAGGGGAATGAAGTGGCATTCCCAACACATTGAGTCCCAGGAATGAGAAGAGCATGTCACACCAGCTATAATTGCTTTTGCTCTGACAATACTGTCTGAAAACCAGAAGACTCAACTGTGACGCTTTTCTTTACTGGAGCTGCACCTTAAAAATCTGAAGGTTATCACAGTACAGAAACAATGTCCACCTGTCCTCCCTTAGTTACAATCTTTACAAATTTGGCTGCATACTACTCAAAATACAACTTTTCTTATGTTGAGCAGCATAGGAGGGACAGAACTGAGACCAAGCCTGGTTCCTGGCTGTCCTTTTAGTGCCCAGTCCATTGAGTGCCCTTCTTCCCTGAAAGTGATTTATGTGTGTAATACTTCTTCCCTCTGTGAAATAGCCTATCAGCTAGGAAAAAAAGCCACCCAAATATTGCATAAGTAGCCAAGGTTCTGTTCACTCTCCCCACTGCTTGGAAATGCAAACAGATATTAAAATACATTTCCAGAAAATAGTGGTTTTGCAATTACATTTTACCAGTGTCACCATCTTGTGACCTAGGCAGTTTGAGCAGTATTTGGTGCCTTGGAAGAATTAGAAGCTTAAAAGACTGAAAATACTAAAATACAGGTGTCTAAGGGTGCTACATATTAGTTTATTCTGGAAAATCATGACATAGATTATTGAAAGGTAGAAATCTATGGCTTAAAATGCAGAGCAAAAGAAATGCTAAGCGTGAAGGAGAGTGGTGGAGGAGAAGATACACAGAAGGAATAAAAGGGCAAACAAGTGCAAGCAGGAGGGTAGGAAAACCAGTTGGCCCAGTGTAGCAGCAGGCTATTGAGGAAGGAGGAGAATAGGTAACTGGAGACCAGTGACCAAAGGAAGTTATTTGCTCAAGTCATAACTTTGACTTTTGATATCCAAAATTGCCTTTCAAGACTGTTTTTTTCACATAGACAGAAGGGACATTTCAGCTCTTTTGCAGAGAGAACATGCATATGTGTAATTTTTTCTCAAGTATGGTTGTTCTTTGATGCTACAAACAAAAGCATATGTATGTTGTTTGGTTTTCATATATTTCTACATATATGCCATGGTTTTCTAATTTACTTTTCTCTTGTCTAAACAAACTAGATTGGATGGATAAGCTATCTTCTTCAGAATTGTAACGTGAAAATTCTGTTTCGTCAAAAATGTAATATCCAAAGTTATATGCCTTTAATTTCACAATTTTCCTGGACTCTTTGGCTTGGGTTTGGGTTTTTTTTGTACTTACAAAATAACATTAATTTGGTTTGTTTGGTTCCACTGAATGTGTGCAGTATTGAAACTATTTCTTTAAAACGTCTGGTTTTCCTTCTACAATGTTCTACTAGCTTATTTCAGGGAAAAAATACAAGCCTCTTTTTTAAAGAAATCGATTTGATTTCAGTGTCTGTAAATTTTTTAACATATCCAGTTGAGTCAGCTGTGTAGAGTATCATGGGCTTCAGTGGTTACACTAGTCTGAGGGAGGAAAATGATATCACAAGAATGGAAACAAATGTGTTCTCTCACTCTGATCATGAAGCTTTTAATTCCACACTTGGGGAAACAGCAGGATTTACTGGGGTCAGTTGTTCTCCACTGGGATATGTATTATTAAAGTGTGTATATATGTGTGTGTAAGTGTTGCAGAGAAGAGTAGAAGGTCAGATCATACTTTGCAGTTTTATTACATTGCATTAGATTTACCTTTTAAAACTTATTTGTTCTCAAAATCAGACATAAAACATCCCTCCCTCCCCCAAAAACACGTGTATTTGCTTGATAAATATTTAAATACTTGCATTTAACTTTCATGTGGAGTATATATGATTATTATGAGCATGAATAGGAAAATAACCATGCAGATTTTTTTTCATTTTAAAATTACTTTTACTGCTTTTCTCCTGTTGGACCTCATGTACCTTAATTTTTATAATCAGTTTAGGAACTCAGTTTTGTGACACCTCTCACAGAACTTATCCTAAGGTGCCTGTGTGTTCGTGACACATGACCTGAATTTCCTTCCCTGACTTTTTCTATTGCATACCTGCCAATGGCTGGAAACTGTTGAGCTGTTGGGATGCTGTGGGTTCAGAGTCAGCACAACCACCTGCAGCAGGGTTACCTGGCAATGCCTGGGGCAGAAGGGGGCTCCCGGGACCTACTGCTCACGTTTGAGGAGGAGGGGGAAAATGTTGGTGCAAAGGCTGTTCTGGGGTGCACCGGGGACCAGCCTGCCACATGTTTGCCGTGGAATCAGCAAAGCACAAAAATTACCTAAAAACAACTTCTATGCAGTCACATTCTCCTCTTATCCTGCGCTTTGTTCTTGAAGGTGAAAGCAAAAGGGAGAGTTTGTGTGCACTGAAATTCAGGAGCTGTTAAAATAATTCAGTACTTAGAATCACTTCTTTGAGCGTAAAGCTGTATACTCCCAGCTCGCAAAAATGTGAGATTGCTTTCAAACTTCATGCTTTCACCTTCACTAGTACATTAGAAAATGTGATATGAAGCATCCACTGCAGTTATATTTACATTTTCTTTCTATTTTTATTTAGATTAATATGAGAGGAACTTAATCATTTTAATGTACATTTTAATTAAGGCTGGACAAAGCTGAATGAAAATACAATATATACTAGATACATAAATGGCAGAAGGATCTGTCTGCTCTGTCCATGTCCTATGTTCTTCATTCTGCCTGCAGGATTTGAGCCACAAAAGGAAATTATAACAGATTATTTTTTTTTAAATTTTGAGGATTTTTCCTACTTCCTGAACAATTTACGCTGATTGGATTGCAGCCTGAAATTTCCATTTTAGCTGCTGTTGCTTTGAGTAAAACAATTACTTTTTATTAAAAATGTCAATTCAAATGATTATTTAAATCTGGCTTAAAAAAAAAAAAGAAAACTCGTTGCTTCTTGCTGTTGTTTTGCATGGGATTCTGTGCTATGGAAACTGGTCATAATTTCATTGAATTGATTTAATTGGTATTAATGAAAATTACATGTGTGTGTAAAGGGAGGATACAATTCCTTTAGGGCCTTAAATTGTCGTGAAGCACATGTGCAATTTCCATTACTCTTGATGAGAGTTGCATTTTTCTCAGCAGTGAGAATGAATTCCTTGAGACCAGATTGTGGATGACCTTTGTGGAAGTGGTAGCATAATACTTTTTTGGCATGAGCATTTGCAGTGCTTAGAATGGGGTCAGAGTCATGGCCCAGGGAACAGGCAGGGCAGCACCCCAATTCCTTCTCCTCCCACCCAGCACTGGCGGCTTGCAGAGCTCACTGCCTTTCTTTAAGTGCTCTGTCCCCATTCCTGCGCTCTTGAAAGGATTTTAGGAACTCTAACCAGAAGGAAAACCCTCTCCAGGCTCCTCATCTTTTAGAAACTACTGGGTGCTCTTCATGTGTATGAAACTGCAATTCCAGAATGAGTTATTTTCATTTTTAAAACTTTTCCTAATGTTTTAACCATGTTGGCAGTTACCATGATTTGTAACAGCAAACTTATAGCAACAATTAACCTGGTGTATGAACCTTGGGGTAAAGATAATGCAGCTCTTTGTGCCCTCCCTATGTGCCCATCATCAAATTTGTGTTACGTAACATCCTTTTAGGTGTAGATCTTTATAGATCTAGATATAGATACTTCTATGAAATTGATATCACTGCATGGCAATGTTAATGTCTTCAGTCAGAGTAACTAGTCTGGTCACAGTAAGTTAGTCCAGTTGCTGTAAATAGTTCAGTATTTTTCTTTTAGTCTTCATTACAGAGATGGATAACTTGCCTTGGTCACAGGCATGAAATGAAATGGGAGATTTTAGCTTCTTTTACCAGAAATGGCAAAATAGGAAACTCTAAATGATTGAGGAAACTAATGTAATCCATTATTATGACAATTCCTGGTGAATTTGGTTTGTGAAATCAGTGTTTTGATTCGACCTTTAAGTACTGTTCTGTTCACCAAAAAAAAATAGTTATGAAGTTATATAAAGTCTGATAAACATGATAATAAAGGGGAATTTTTTTTTATAGTTTCTTTCGTTGACCATATTTTCTTGGTTTTGGCAGCGTATATTCCGTGCTGATGGATCTAAGCATAATTTAATCACAAAGGCTGCATTTCTATCTCTCCCTGCTAATTTCACTGTTTATGGAAATATATTCCTTGTTGCAGTAATATGCACACTGAAGTATAAGTATGTAGGGACAATGGAATGAGTTGAGGGATTTACTGATTTAGTTTGAAATACTTTTTTTGTAGTGTTTATGCAATAGAAGTTAGTAAAGCATTAGAATTTCAGTCAGTCCAACCATTGGCAGTGATTTATAACCAGAGTTTTAAATGAAATTGGGAATTAGGGGAGAAACATTATTTTCTAGTCAAGTCAAGCAGCTGTGTTTTGAACTAGGGGTATTTCTTCTTGACTTACACCCAATCTGTGTGATCAGAACTCCATTGTGAAAGAGCTTATAATTTTAGCAGTAATTGCCATTTAAATTCCATTCCTACCAGTTAAAATGATGAGAGGAAAATGGAAGATAAACAGATGCTCCGACAGTGTAGATAGAGCCTAACAGATCCTCAGACCCCATGAAAGACACCAGAAGTTCTTCCCAAATAGCATTCAAGAGTGAGATCTTTTCTTGTATGTTTTTTATTCTGTAGTGCTGTATTAAAGTATTTGCCTGTCTCACCAGTAAGCAATGAGGGCATTCCTTTGCTCTTGGTGCATAATGAGTACCAGTGATTTCAACTGTTATTTCCTACCACTTCCCTGCAGAGCAGCTGTGTCAGGCTTCTTCCTCACTGGCAGAATTGCTTCCACTGTGGTGATGGAGCTGCCTGGGTGCAGAGCAGCAGAACTGCCCCCTTGCACCATCTGAATCCCTGCTTCATCCCGACTGCACCTGCTCCCATCTGCTCACACAAGGCATGAGCAGAGAATGGCTGAATTCTTACGCTCCTCGCAGGAGTTTGGATAGAAATAGTTGTCTCTGTACCAATATAAAAGAGAAAAGGAAGAGGTTAGCAGTTACGTGGTCTAAACTGTGGACAGAGATTCAGCACATGGATCACAGAAAGAATGATTTAAGGAAGTACAGCAATGTTGTCAATAAACAGAATGGACTTACCAAAGGCAGATCTTTCTCATCTACCTTGTAGAAGGTTTGTTTGATACATCTTTCTCTTGAAAAAGGCAATTTTTATGGTCAGACATTGAATGAGCATCAAACAAAGTTCCATGTGACAATTGTTTCAGTTAGAGGTTAGGTACAACAACTCTGAGATGGCAAGGCTTTAGTTAAAAGGATAATAACAAAAGGTAATAATTAAAAAGCTATGGGGAGAGAAAAAGTAGAGATGAAATTCCAGAAAGAATGATTTTGGTACCACCTTTAGTTATTTTTTCCCCACTATATTCCAGGCATACTCCTTTGTAGTTTGTTGGTAACATGACCTATAGGGGTATTGTGAAATATAAAACAGATTATCAGGCAGTAAAAGCTGGATGCCTTTTACAATAGGAATAACAGTAATGGAATGAGATCTAATAGGAGCAGTAAGATCATGCAAATAGTGATTACTATTACTTTCACTATAATGTCAAAGGCTTATTCGTTGGAAATAAGTGTAAAATGATATGATTATTTGATCTGGTCACCAGACCAAGAGCTTCATGTGATCTTCAGGTATACAAAAATGAGTAATGGCATATTTAGGATGAAGCAACAAAAATACTTGCAGCAGAGGGATGTAGAACTGTAAATACCATTGAACTTTGGCTGAGTGAGACATGTCCATATAGAATAGTGGCTGCAGTTCTGAATGTGAACAGAGGTCTCCTAAGAGAAAAGATGGATAAGTTGAGGGGGG
>VYXF01012348.1:239335-252550 GCA_013397295.1 Polioptila caerulea | reverse complement strand
GGGGGGGGGAGGAGAAAGTGGCCATGAGGAAAGACACTGAAAATGGAAGAAAGATTTCTAGGTATTTAGAAGAATGAGACTTTGGAACAGCCTACCTGTAGAAGCAGTGGAAACAAAGCATGAATTTCAGAAGTGGATTATGCAATGCATGTGACAGAACTTGACACAAGAAAATCCTTGGCAGTTTTGCTGCAGATGTTGCCAGGTGGCCCATAGTGATTGCAATGAGAATGAAGTACCTACTAAATGGAATTTCAAGCATGTTCATACAGGTGACCCAAAGCTACAGCCTGTTGTTTCTTCAGCAGAATAAAATTCTGCTGTTTGGGCTTTGTGGAGAGAAAGGGTTGGTGTCTTAGAAAGCAAGCGAGTCTAAAAACATTCATCAAAAGTAGTTCAGGAAAATAAGTTACATGACATTGAACCAGCAGAATTACCCTCCCGAACAGGAATAGAGAGTAAATGAAGATTGACAGCAAGAGGCAGTACTTAATGATACCAATATTCAAAATCAATAAAAATATGCTGACAGGTGAGCTTAACTTAGTAAAATTATGCAAGTTGTTTATGAGACAAGTTTATAGGCACTGCATACAATGGAAATTAAAAACAGTGAACAGAGAATGAATCTGATTATACTAAATTTGTAGGTTTTGCAGTCATTAATGGGTAAAGAAACAATATGAAGTGACCCAGAGGTAAGAGAAAATATGCACAGGGTAGAAAATGAGGTTTTCTTAGGAGAACATGAATGGATAACCATCTGAAAAAGTAGTCTGAAATACAGATATCAGAAATATTCCGTGTTCAAGAGACTCATGAAACACCATAATGTCAAAATGGTTTTTTGCTAACATTTGCAGTTGCCATGTGGTTGACAAAAGTAAAGTCGAAGTATGACTCAGCTTTAGATGCATCCACACACACACTAAGCACAATTTGGTGAGAAGGCTGAAACCTCCCTTCCTTTTGTTTGTTTCTGAGTAACAGGAGTTCTGCTCAGTAGAGGCAGTTATTACTGCAATGTGTTTGATAAGGGGAAGAGAAATGCTTATTTAGATATGGACAGTTGGAACAAAGACAGCTTGTCAGGTACTGACACTGTTAGCTTAGAAGCATTTGAAAATAGGGTCCTTGAATAAAGGTGAGAATATGTCCATTTCCAGTAAAATAGAGGAGAATTAAGGAAAATTAAAACTGAATGTAAGATTTCAGTATTGTTTTTGTTAATAGTCAATTTAATGAATGTGTGGGGACAAGAAGAAGAATACTTCACTAAAATCTGCAAAGTACTTTCACTTGTGCCCTTTATTCATTAATTCAAAAATTTCAAAAAACTTTTCTTTGTGAACTGAAATATTTCAGGCTTGGTATCTGCTAGCAGTTTGACTGAAATCAATTCAACTACTTTTGAGTTATAAGAGACAGAAAAACAGTGTTCCTATTGCAGAGTGAGTCATACATCCTCTTCGATCAGGACTTTAGTTTAGTTTGTTGAGATTTTTCCTTTTCAAATGCATCTTGGGATTTGGCTTTTAATCAAATTAACACAACCCATCAAGGACCAAAATTGGCAGATGGAAAATCTGTCAAGTCCATTCAGAAAACCACTTCAGGACATGTTTGGTTGATCTCTACAAGGAAGTCTATTACTAGTTAACAACTTGCCTGATCCTGCCTCGGAACCATTGCAATATGCAAATTTTTTTCACCTGCATTTTCTGACCAGAGCTGGCACTACAGCTGTATTACAACATCTGCATATTGCAATGTTCTGAAATGTTCTCTGTGATTTTATTATCAGCAACAGAATAAGATGGCCATGCTTAAAAAGAGGAGAGAGGGGAAAATCCTCTGGGAGCACTGATCAATTTTATTATTACCTTATGCAATACATACATTGCTGAGAATATTTCTGATTTTATTTTGTATTTTCCTTCTATGTCATTGCACGTTTTGTTATAAGGATAATGGAATCCCCATGAGAATAAGAATGCTGTTTCAATTATAAATTACTTGGTTAAACTGTTTCACCAGAAAAAGAGTGAAAAAGCTTGATGTGATTTGAACAGTACCCCAAACCATAGTTAGCTTCTGTATTTTCTTTGAGTGCCACACATCCTCTCCATAACATCAATGATTTGTGGTTACTTTCTGATAAGGGTGTCTGCACTTCACTTTTATGGTGTGGGAGGAATATCTGGATATACCAAGAAAGATGAAGACCAGGCAAGAACTGACCCTAGGAACATAATTCATGTATTATGGTGTTGAGTCCCTGCATATGGGTTGCTGAACTTCCTCTTGGGAGAAGATGATGTTCAAAAGAGGCTTGTAGCTTCTTGAGTTGTCCTTGCATGTGTACGGCCTGCAAGCAGTGTGGACTCTCTGGGTCATGAGTCTCCACTGAGATGTATCACTGTTGCAGTCAGAAGAAATTGATTTGTTTTGCTGTTCTGTAGCATCATTTCCACATTATTTTTCAGACCTTCAGATGCTGTTGTGTATGACATCCGTAATGCCTGATGGCATTACTGTCTCTTGTTCTGAGAACCCATCCCTGCCTAGTTTATGTTTAATTCCTGGAGAAGTTTTGGGGGAGCTAATTTTTCAAGCAGATGAACTGGTCTGTGGGTGTTAGGTCTGAGTGTGCTGAATAGCTGTCGATAGGAGAAATGATTGCTGTGCTCAGAGCCATGTGGGCTGGCCAGTGCTTGACTAAATCCCTCAGGACCTGAAAGAAAGTAGAAAAACTAGAAAGGAACAAACCGTGTATGCCCAAGGACACAAGTATGGGCAAAGAGCTGCGGTTTTTTGGAGAGATTTGTAACATTTCCTTCCCATACATAGGAAGAACCTTTTCTGTGGAAGCATTTTGCAGTGCAGCATTTATTAACTTCGCCTGCCAGCTCTTAAGTTATTTTGAAAAAAGCTTTATTACGGTTTAAAAATAAGCCTGTACGTAATGGTCCAAAACTTGTTCTCAGTTACATGAGTTATTATTTATTCCCTTGACTTCAATCAGCAAATGAAAGCAAAATGTACTCCTTAATCTTGAAAAAGAAGCAGTGTTAGTAGCAGGAATTATTTTGTTTGGTAAGGATGATTCAGCCAAATTTTAAATTGTATTGGTTATTCTCTAGAACATGTTCCATATGACATTAGTTTGAAAGAAATTGTATCACTGTCCGCACTTTGAAAGACCAACAGGAAGCAGCTCCTGTTACAAGGCTCTTGTATATTCATCAGCTGCTGTACATACTCCAAATTTCATGAAAAAATGGAGATCTCTGATAACACACATTTTGAAGAGGGATTTACATTTAATAAATGTTTACAAGTATTTTCATAAACTCAGCTTATGACAGTGTTGGCTTCATGTGATTGATTACTCAAATGTTGCCTTTCCTCAAATATAGATTGTGCAGTTGTCTCTAGGAGTTATTTATATTTCCTAGTATTTATGATCTGCAAGGCAGCTTAGTTATTAACATTAGTTATAGCTATTTCTGTAGATATTTATCTGAACCACAAGTTTTTGACACATTTCTTTTTCTTTAACAAGCAAAGCATATCTACAGCTATAAAAATATTCTCGGATACAGAGAAATATGTATACAATACACCTATTACCTAGAAACACTCTAGTGGGGGTGAAGTTTTGATTTCCAGTAAAGTGTAATATGCAAACAAAATACCACTTTGATAACATTGAAGAAAATTTAATTTAATTTCTTTTTCCTCTTGTTAGAGACTTTTTTTGTTACAGATAGTCTTCGCCCTTCTCCATACCTCACTGTCTTCTTTGGGGTGGCAAAGTAATTGACAAGCACCTTACTGAAAATAATTTAGTCTGAAGTAAAATTTTCAATTTATGATTGAGCTTGCCTGTTTTTAATTAAGTCATTTAGCTGCACAGTAGATGTATGCATGATATGATAGTTCAGATTTTAAAATAGTATTGCAGTGAGATTCTAACTAAAAGTCAAGCTTTACCTGAATGTGACACAAGGGCGATGTGCAGTGATCAGGGTGTGGTGTGCAGCAATTGGTCCCAGTGACCAAGATTAATGAAACTCACATGGGTTTTAATTAGTGCAGCTGCAGTCATCAATTATCTAGAGAACACAAATATTGTTATATTTTGGGAAATTCTTGATTTATTTTATTCCACTGGCCAGTAGATTTAGATGAATGAGTTCTCATCATAAACATTCTGAGAAAAACTGCCTGAGGCCATGGTTTATTATTTAGGACACAATCAGTAAGACTGAGCGCTACTGAAGAAAACATTGTAAACTGGTCTCAGTATTAATTTGGAAAATTTGCTGAAATGTGTGGCCTTGTATGGGTCGTCAGAAACATTAGAGCATCTCAAACAAAATACAGAACAATCTGTCAGGCGGGGAATGTGCAAGGATTATTGTCCAGCAGCTGATCCATAACAGAATGTCAGTGCATGTACACTTAAAGCAAGTATCAACAACATTTAATTTGACACATAATGTGGTCTTCTTTTATTATCCTTTAAGTGCATGTCTTAGAACACTGAAGACTGGACAAGTAAGTAGGGGAAAAGAGCTGAAACATGACAACCCTTCGCAAGTCTGAGAAAAATTGTAATCTAGAGCTTTTCAGAGGTATATGCATTTTCAAGGGAACTATTTAAAATAGATTCAAGGAAAAAGAATGGGAGGAAGAAGGAAACATGATTAAAAATTCCTTACTATAATTTAATTTGAAAATGTGGCTTCTCTTAATGTGGTCTGAAACCTGTGTACAAACACTTAAAAATAAATTAATATGAGTGCTAACTACTAGGAGCAACATCTGCATCTGTCATTTAAATTAAGAAAAGGACACCACTGTAGACATTAACATTTTTCAAAAAGTTAAATGATAGTTTGCCTGCATGTACTTTTTTTTCCTGGATGTTCTGCTATAATTTGCATTTGTCTATTCTCACCCATGGAAAACAAGTTAGGTGCACAATGCTGCTCTAATCCCTGCTCTTATTTTTCACCCAACCAAACTGCTTAACAAGGCAATGCTTAAATATGTACAAGAACATTAAAATTCATTTACTCAGAAGAGAAGAATGGTTCAAACCATTACACTTCCATGACCTAATTCAGAGCCTTTTTTCCCCCTCTGTTTTCATCCTTTCCTCTTTCTTCCTGTTTCCTCCTGTTGAAATTATTAGCTGAATTCCAGGTCAATGTAATTCTAGAGAAGATTATTACTTTTGTTGGGGCATAGCCCATTGTCCCTAGAAAGGGAAGATGTTTACATACTGCCAGCATACTGGAGTGGAGACTGTCTTGTTACCCAGCCTTGCACAGTAGGGCACATGTATCTGATGTCCTTATTTCTCACTGGTAGCTGTCACACTGACAATTGGAAAATGCTGTAATTTCCTTAGTTTGCATTATTTTTATATCCCCTATTGTTTTTACACATGACCTTTACCTCTCCATTCTCCAATTAGCAGAGTGAAAGCCATTGTTCATTGAGCAGAGGTATTTGTGCCCAAGGGAGCAAAATTTATTTTCTGTATGTGCTGTTGTGGGTGGTGAGGGTTCTTTAATACTAAAGAAATAAACCTTCATCTTAACCTTTGTTTGATTCAGACATTATTGAATTTGGGCAGGAACTTCCATCAGCTTGTGAATAATTGTCGTACCAGCAGTCAGTGAATGTTTATATAAATGGTTATGAATTGTGTGGGCCCTTTATAAAACATGCAGTGGTTAACTAATTTAACTGAAGAGTTCTTCTAGTTTTTTCAATTTTCTTTAAATCTGCATTTCATAGCTAATCCTGAGCCTGCACAATCATTATGATTACATTAGTTATATTAGTTAAAGCAGATAAGAAACTACAGAAAATAGTTCAGAATCAGAAATGTAAAGCAACACGTGGAATTGCAGTTATCATGGAATAATGAATCCAGACAATTTATGGTTAAAATCTCCTAGAAGGGTCGATCTTTTAATTTTTTGGATCTTTTTATTTTCTTTTTTGAAATAAATTGCATTTTTTCAATGTTGATACAAATTATTGTTTCTTGTGCTACTTTTTATTCCCTTCATATCAGTGATGTGTTCCAGCAATATCATGGGACTGATCATTTAATGTGCAGAACAAGTTTGAAATATTATTTAGATGCTCAATTTTTTAAAAAATTATAGTTCAAGTGTTCAAAAACCACTTTACTGGTACATAATTTACTACCAAAGCATTGCCTTTTGGAGATACCTCATCTTTTGGAGATACCTCATGCAAATTTAAAACCTGATATAAAAACCATAATTTTGAAGATACCTAATTTTTCTAGTCATTGGACAGCAATAAGTGTTTCCGTCATTGTAATCGGGACTTCTAATAATTAAAGTTATTGCCACTTCAAAGCTCTGCTTTGTTTTTGTTTAAGATTGTATGAACCCTTTTGATCATGAATAGAATTTTTCATATTGAAAATACTAAGTGCTTTTTGTAGCTTTGCTGCTGATAAAGTAATAATTTGTTATTAATAAAGTCAAGTCCTAATTTGTTAATAAAAGATAGGCTAGTAGTTGTTTAGTAAAGTAGAAATACTGGTTTAATCAATATAATTAATTCCTCTTGTATTAGTATTTAATTACTTAGTGATTTGATCTGACTTGTAGTTAGCTGGTGCTAAAATGTCTAATAGCACTTCTAAGCAGGTGAGAATGTCAGGAAGTTTTAGCTAATTTACCAACTTATCCCTTGGCCCAGGAGTATGTGTGCAGGCAACATTTTCCTGCTCATTTGTGAGTGCTGAAGTAAAGGTAGGTTCTCCCACTCAGCTTCACATTTGCAATAACCAATTTCTTGAAATAAAGAGTTTGCTCGCTTGTTTCACTCATATTGTTATGACAGCTGTATTCCAAATCTCTTTTTGGATTTTGTATCAGTCTCCCTAGGTGAATTTTAAAATACATCATTAATAGATGATTGTCAGTGACAAGACTAAAGCTGTTATCAAGAAGGAGCTTCTCCTGCTAGCCAAGTGACAACACTGCTGCTTAAACTTTCTCTCCCAGATGTTTTTGTTTCAGGGACATGAACAAAACCAAGCCGTTTTATCGGTTTTTTCTGTTGGGTTTTGCTCTCTGATCTGAGCAAAAAATGGGTGGAGCACATGGAATGAGTGCATGACTCTGTGCATTGCCCTATTGTTGTTCCTAAAGCTTGGCTTAGATCAATGTTTGGATAGGACATACCAAGCCCCCTCTGGCTGTGTTTACTGCAGATCTCTCCGAGCTGCCAACTATCTGGTTTCACATTTTTAGTGGCTGCTTTCTGTGTTGGTCTTCTCTGCTGTCCTTTGACCAGGTTTGTGAAATTCCAAACTTGCTTCAACCATCAACATTTCTAATAATTTATGGAAATGGCCTTGATTTCTGATAGACTTGAGCACGATCCTTTTATACTTGCTCCCCGAAAAATATGATGAAAGAATTATTTTTATGGTCAGCTATGCTTAACATCTGTTAGTGATCATATAAAACAACAATATCAAGTCCATAACAGTATTGTTCTCAAACTGGAGTCATAAAATTCTGGGAATTGCCACATATATGACAGTAATTAATAGTTAGTCATTCAAAAGCTTCTCAGCCTTTTCACCTTGCAGTCATCCAATATTTTAACTGATACTTGATTCTCTTTTTCTATTTGTTCTTCTCACTGTCTGCATTACATGGTACCTTGTCTAATACAGTCCTGTTTTAATTTTACCAAGCTTATTTTTGATGATGCTGTATGATACTGAACTGTATCTTTTTAGGTTTTTTTTCCAGGTCAATAAAATTATACCTTATTGGTTATATTTGTAATTAATAGTATCCAGCAACGTATTCAAACTTTGTAGTCAACTTGGCCAATAATGGATCTACTTAATGACTTCCTTTTAGAATGTTTTCAATAAAATACTATTTTCTGATGTAGCTTCTTAAATTTCAAGTAACATATTTTCATGTTACTTTGTATAACAATAATAGTATACCTTTTGCTGCTGTTTCAAATATTATAGCTTGATGTAATTTTGCTTTTATCATGAATTCATACATCTAAAAAGAATGGAAGATAAAAGGAAGTTGCAGTGCAACTTCATGTGTTAGTTCTGGTTAGCTAGGTATTTTAATTACTTCATCTCTGTCTGTGGTTTGGAAAAGAGAATTCTTACAATTATTTAACTCTACATTGTGGCCAGATTTTGACCAATATGAAGATAAATGTTTTTTCTGTCTTTGGGGTTTGTTGTTTTTTTTTTTTTTTTTGTAGTCACAGATAATTCTTGCTCACCAATCTGGAAAACTTTTAATATTATGCTTTCACATAAAGAACCTATAACCCAGGAGGAAATAAACCCAAACAANTGGGGTTTTTTGGTTTTTTTTTGTAGTCACGTTCTTGGTCACCAATCTGGAAAACTGTCAATATTATGCTTTCACATAAAGAACCTATAACCCAGGAGGAAATAAACCCAAACAAATAGAGTACAAACCCCCAAATTACAATTCAGCATCAATTATGTGTGTGTGGTGTGAGAGGACATTGCAAGGTGTCTACCAGATGAACCTCTTGTCTCTAATGGTTTACTTCTGCCGACAAGATCCTCCTGCCTTTAGTTTAGCATTGGTTACCTGTGGGTTAATGATCTGTGTTTATGGGTTTTATGCAGGAAAATACAAAAACTATAAATAGAATAGTACAAGTTGCTTATTTTTGCCATTTGAGGGCAAAGGAACATGTTTTCTGTGTGGCCATTCGCTGATTTCCTTTTAGTAATCTGTCTTAATTTATATACAAAGAACTGCTGGAGGAAAAGTGTTAATTTGGAAGAATGCATGTTCCACAGAGTTGTTCATATATCTGAATATACAATGTATATATATTGCAATATACAATGTATCTTCTCCAGTGTCATGCTACCTTTTTGCTCTGAAATTTTATTTCGTGTTTGTGGAATGTAATTGTTGTAGTGGGTCATTGTTAAGAAAAGTTGAAAAGGGATAATGTACTGATGTTTTTTTAATTTTATGAAAAGGACTTGACCCTTTTTAAACTTGAAAAAAGTTTAAACTTTTTTTACATTTGTAAAAAGAATGGAAACCAATGTACTTTTGCTGTGTCTTATGCAGCGTAGTGCCTGGGCTTATGCATTGTCTACAGTTGAAAACTTACTCTGATTTTGCCATTTTTATTTTTTTCATCTGGGCTGTGATTTCAAAGAAAGAAATATCTGCTGAATCTTCTCAAATTGGTGCAATAAGATGTTTTTTTTAACCTGTAGCCATGTTAGCTTTAGAAGTCAGCATTAGAGATGTAAGATATGCGGGGCCTGATGTAGTCAATACTTTGGAGGAAGAATTTGTAGAAAAATGAAAGCACCTTTTATAAATAGCAGTGTTGTTCTATGTTACTGGACACAATCAGTACACTGGCTTTGTCTTCAAGCAATTAGACATCTTGATTTTAAGATGCTTGGGGCAACAGCGCTCTCTGACTCATTTAAGTGAGGAAAGTAAGGGCTGAGGTTTTTTAAGCTTCGCTTCCTGAATCCAGTAGGGAAAAATATGAAGCTGCCATCTCTTTGCAGAAGAATTAGATGGATGGATGTTTTTAGACCCACAGCATATTAGGTGCTATGATCTTTGAAACAACCTATGTGGTGGAGCTGGTAGTGATGCTGCAACACACAAATTTGTCTTTATAGGGGCCACTTTTCGTGATTTTGTGATTAAAAGCAGTGTTTTATGCTTCTTTTTCATTACAAGAATATGACAGAGAAATTGAAATAGAACTGGAGGACAAATGCACACAAGTTCTTACTCTGTGTCCAGTTGTGGTTCTTGGAAGATTCAGGTCACCGTGGTAGAAAGCAAGTATAAAGACATTGGGATACATGCAGTTATAAAGTTATTCTAAAAGATAACTTACTTCATCAAAAAAAGAGCATTTAATCACTTCTCCCACAGCCCTTGCTCTTAGCTAGGAAGGACATTTGATTGGTACAAATGGAGGATTCAGAATTGCCTAATTTCCCAGAGAGTGGAGATGGTTTTGTTAGAAATTTGATATTAGGAATATTCTATTCTATTCTATTCTATTCTATTCTATTCTATTCTATTCTATTCTATTCTATTCTATTCTATTCTATTCTATTCTATTCTATTCTATTCTATTCTATTCTATTCTATTCTATTCCTATTTATTCTCTACCCCAGCACTACCTGGTGTACACTCTTTTCCCGCCTCCCAAATACAATACAGGCGTTGGCATGGGACAGAAGGAGGCCTGTGCAGGCTGCAGAGGAGAACTACATGATATCTTGTGTCTAAGCACTTGCATCATTGCTGCCCTCTTGCACACTAAAATCAGCACATGACAATCAGTTTTAATGTTACTGTTGGGTTTTTTTTTTCCTATTTCAACTGTGGCAAGATAAATTAGTGCCCAAATGGAGGCCAAACACGTGTGCTTGCATTTACGTTCATCAGACAAATAATGCTCTTATTGAAGTCATCTTCATTTGTAATTGGAGATAAGTAGCTGTCTATAAAACTGAACTCAAATAGAAAACAGTGCTTGATATTCAGAGTGTGAAATTCATAATCAAATAACAGAGATAGTAATAACCCGACTGAGTTTTTAGAAGTATTGATAAGTCAGCACTTTAAAATGAAGGTACCTTGCTTGCAGCAATACTCCCCTTGAACTGCACAGAGATAACTGAAAGTCTCATACTGAAGCAAATGTAGGTGGCTCATGCTTTTATAATGCCTAATATCTAGAACAGACAAACTATCACTCCAGTTCATTTGTTTAAAACAACATATAAAGGCAGCAAGTTATTTAAAAGGAAGCAACTTCTTGGAATAAGCCCTTTTTTAAATTTCTGTTGCATAGGAGAATTCCACAAGTCTCTGGGGTTCAGTTTAGAGCTAGTACTCTAAAGCATAGGCATCCCTGATTTATTTTTTTTTTTTAATTTTTAATTATTTTTTTTTAACTTTCGAGGGAGATTTTTTTTCCCTGGTTTTGTTTTCTGGTTTTCTGTGTTTGTGTAAAAAGTGGAAAAAAACAGAACCAAAAAACAACCTTGCCATTTTTAGTATTTGTTTTTAGGGTCGGTTTTTTTTTTTAATATTTGGATGCAAAATGCAACATTATATTTGAATCTTCTTTTGGATTTTATTTGGTTTAATAAGACTTCAAGATGAACAGAAAGACAGCAGCAGCCTTATTCCCCCTGAAGTGGTATCTAATGGTATAGTAATATTCTTCCATTTCATAAACTTGAACATGGCCTGAATTAAATGAATTGCCATATATTTGCTGCCAGTGTGAGAAAATGCTATAAGAAAAAGCAAGAAGAAATTTTAAGTTTTAATTCATCTTAGAGTTCCTTTTCATTCAGCTCAAAGCAGGCTTCTTAATGTGGGAAATCCAGAGAAATGCTGCATTATCACTTTGTCAGAGGGTCTGACAAGATCCCAAACAATAAATTATTCTCCTCCATTTATTAACACCTAAATGTCGGCTTCATTAGAACTTTTACTCATGAATCCAATTGTTTCTATACCGCTTGTTTTATTCTGTTGAAGAAAGAGAAATAAAGGCAATCCTCTTTCCTCTTCCAAATTATCATAAATATTGGAGATGCAGATTTTTCTTAGATCATTAGCATATCATGCTGCGACCCACACCAGAATGTACCATTAACAAAGCAGCCTTCATGTAATTAATGTAAATAATATGGAACTACAGCATGAGTAACCCAGTCAGCCTTGGCAAAAAGCATTTGTCATAACGCATCATCTAAGGAGCTCAGCCTCAATTCAAATTAAACTTCATGGGTTTGCCCCTTTATTTTTTCCTCTAAAGCTATAAATTTCTGTGAAACATGCACCTATATACGAGAAGAAAGCAATGCAGAAAGCTGAAATTAAAATTTCATTATTTACTGTGCTTCTGCTGCAGAGGACAATTAGTATCTTCATAATGCTGGAAATGTAGATACTAAGAATGCAGCTGAGGGGTTTTTTTGCTACACTTGGAAGTGTTTTCCGTCCTCTGCTGCTGCCAGCAAATCTAAAGTATGGTGTTATGTCTGCCATTTGCTTCTATTGCCCTCTGACTCCAAAACACAGAGGAGCATTGTAAATTTTTCATGAAGAGGTTTCAGTCTGTAAAACAGCAAACAGGAATAATGTTTTAAATGCAATCATTGTCAAGCCTGAACAATGTAATTTATCAAGAGAGCAGTTTGTACTATATAATAAGTTTCATATATTAATACAATTTTTCATCTGATGTCAGGCTTCTGATTTATGAATAGCCCATGATCTAAGGTGATCATTGAATTATAATTCAAGTAATAAGAAGCCAGGAACAAGACACTGCAACTGCTACCCTGCATTAGCTTACATGCCACCAAGCCAATTTACTAAACAACCGTGGGCTAAATGATACAGTTTTTCTAATTCAAAGAAGGCACTCGTTAATTAGATAAAGGCTAAAGCTCTCATTATTTTTAAATGATTTAAGAACGGGTAAAGATCTTACAGCTTATACTGCAGCTCTAATAGTTCTCTGCTTACTGCCTTGTAATAAGAGTATTAAAGACAGATGGCCTATGCTGATTTAAACCAATTACAACATTTAATGTATACTAGTAGGAATGACTATTCATAGGCACATCAGATGTTAATATTCTACATGCTACAGATAGTTAAAACCCCACTTATTAATGTGATTTATGAGCAATTTGTTTCATTTTGCTGATTTTTTTTCTTTTTCTGTATTTTTTTTTTTTTTTGGTAATCAGTTTTAGATATATATGATTAGGATACTTTTTAGCAATTGAAACTTCTTAGAAACTAGGTGCTCCACAAAAAAAATAACAAAAACCTTTCTACTCTGTATGTGTCCATATAATTTTAAAGGGCAGATAGGTATTTGAAGTCAGAAAAAAGGGTACCAGATTCTGCATCGCTTATGCTCCTGAAAAGTAGCAGTGGCAATCCATATATGCATCTCAGCTGCTGGAATAAAATTTTGGGGCATTTTTCAGTTCCACAGACTTGAAGCTTCTTTTCTTTTCTTTTCTTTTCTTTTCTTTTCTTTTCTTTTCTTTTCTTTTCTTTTCTTTTCTTTTCTTTTCTTTTCTTTTCTTTTCTTTT
>VYXF01012348.1:227149-239263 GCA_013397295.1 Polioptila caerulea | reverse complement strand
CTCTTCTCTTCTCTTCTCTTCTCTTCTCTTCTCTTCTCTTCTCTTCTTCTCTGCAAAATTAAACTTTCAAATAATACAGCATGTAGTCCTTACTCCACAAGTTAGCAGAGCTAAAATAGTGAGATCATTGAAGTCTTCAGTTTCTTTCAGTTAAATCAGTTTGACCAAGTGTAACTTAATTTCTGCTATATATACACTTCACGTTTTAAATTCTGTTTGTATTGATGTGTCTGTTTTGTGGCACCATTGCATGCATTTTTTTTCTTCTCCAAGGGTCTTTTATGTAGGACAGATTGGGACTCTTTGAGCAAGAATGGCATCTTCAAGCATAGCTCTGTCTTTTTCCTCACTTATCCAAGCCTTCTATTTGTCTCTACTGCCCATAGCCTGTACACCTTCCCCTTACCAGGAACTCTGTTTCTCTCTCTTCTCAACCGTCTGTAAGCCTGCCTATTGCCATTTCTTTAGCACTGTCTTGGTCCATCTTTGCCTCTCCAACTTCCCCGATAAAATCTGGATTACTGCCTTCATATCCAGACATCTTAACTGCAGCAGCCCTCTTGCCTATTCCCTGGCTTGCCTCTGGGCTCCAGATGTCAACGTGCACCCGACACGTGCCAGGAGTACATCAGCTGTGCCCCACGAGGGCTCCCCAAACTGCTTTGTGTTCTGGTTCACAAGGCTTTCCTTCCTTTCCTCCAGCCCCCTCTGTGTTTCCATGTACCTCAGGGGTCTTGTTTCCCTGTAGCCTCCTCGATTCCCTCCGTTCACCTGGCTGTCGCCTCCTCCTGCCCCTCTGTGGCCTTGGCGTGTGGCAGCTCCCGTGCCTTCAAGCAGCCTCCTGTGTTTGTCCAGCTTTCCCACATCGCTGTCTGCTGCAGGCTCTGCTGGTTTTCTCCTTCCCAATAGTCTGCCTAGACTGAGGAATTAGTATTTTAACAACATTGCTGTGAAGGGGAAAATATTTTGTGCAGGTAAAACACAGTCCTGGATCTCATGGCTTCTGCTCTTAGGGAAGCACTAGGCTTTGTGGCATTTCTTGTGTATGCAATAAGACGGCCTTACCTGTAGGATCAAAATTTTTTCCTGCCCTTTCCCCAAACCTGTGTGCAGCACAATTTTCCATCTTGTGTCGATGCTGAGGTTTTAAACAGCGGTGACTGGGTAATGCTGTGACAAACAATACTGTGCATTTAAAGTGCTAACTGTTAGGCAGCAGCATCGAGTAACAGACATTTCTTCACTGTTCTTTTTTCCCCCGTTTGTTTTAGAATCCCAACAAGATGTGTTATTAATGGACCCTGAGTAGAGCAAGTTATTTGTTATGGTAACTTTTTGACCTATTTAATAAGTACTTAAAGGAGTGTAGTGCAGTTTTTATTGTAGTCTGCTGTGTACAGTTATGAAGTGTGGTACATAATAAAATAAAAGCAATAATGTGGATATTTCAGAGGGATCCATCAGAGCAGACCTGCAGCAACATATTTCATCTGGTTTGTCTGGCTATGAAGCCTTGCAAGTTATAGCTGAAATAACTAGGAACAATATTGTGGTTATGACTTGCAATTGTTTACCATTGTAAACAGCAGAGTTATTATGTGTTTACCCTTTTCAGTGCTCAGAACCATTTTTTAAATAAGTTCATTAACACCTGCATACATTTAGCTGTGAAAAATGGCATGTCTTTTCCATGCTCATACACAAAAAATATTTAAGTCAACAGCAACAGTAAAATGCATGTAATTTAAAAGCACAGTTTTATTGAGATATGATTTGGAAAAGCAGAATTTTTAAAAAAGACTAACAGTTGCACAGCTAATGGAAAAACCAACAAAAGGTTATGAAGATCCTTTCTATGACAGTTTTGAAGTTAAATTGGGAATGGCTACTGCAGACTTGGAACAGAGCTGCTTTTTCTGAATTTCTGAGACAGACTTATGAGAAGGTTGCCTTCTTTTGTTTTGTGGAGTTTTTTGGGTTTTTTTTATATGATGCAGGAGAGTAGTAACGTGTTACTTTTGGGTCGGTGGGGGTTTGTTCTTTGTTTTTCAATTTGTTTTGTATTACTTCTTTGCATAAAATTTTTTCCCCAAGTATGAAAATTATGGAAAAAATGAAAAAATGGTCACCTGAAATCTTTCTCTACATGCTCCTAGAAGTCAGCAACAGTTTTCACTGTGACGAGGAGCGTAAGTTTTGGATTGCTGCTTGTAAATTTTTGCAGAAGAATTTTTCATTTTCTTAGTATTTTTGTGGCTACAAGTCTTGTAATGTCCTGAGTTCAAGAGAAAAAACAACTGATTGGACCTCCAGGAAGTGCCTTGATGATAATCAGCCTTGTGTGCAAGACAGAAGGGCTGATAGTCAGAAATTGCTCTTTAAACTAAGACAGACTGTCAGTCTTTAGAAATGGTGGGGAATGGCCTATTTATGTAATCAGATACTAAAGCTGGGAAGAAGCTGTCAGGCACATTCTTGTTGTGTAAGCAGCAGGCAAACTGTGCTTTATCTGACAGACAGTGTGTAAATCTGTCCATGCAAAAATCCAAATGTTTAGTTTGCTTCTAGTCACTGTAATAATCTGCTTATTTTCTCTTGCTAGAGCGATGACATCATTTAGCAGAATGCACCACAGACAGGAGTCGTAGATAAGGCTCTGTTACTGTCAGTCATTCACTTCTTGATTGGCAAGGAGATAAATAGGAATTTACTAGATGTTTGCTTCCAGCTAAAAGAGCAGACAACACCCTGGGATAAGTATGTGAAGAGCAAGCATGTTCAGCACCCTCAACCTTATAGCTTGGAAAAAGGCCTAGAAATAAGAGTCCTTCAAAATCCAATGTAAATTTTGAAATTTTATTAGAAATAGCTGAGCAGGCTTCCTGAAGAGAAAAATAATCAGATTAATTGATAAAGACAGCAGTTACAGAGAGTGAAAAAAAATCATGTTCTGGGTGGTTGTATTAGTTTCAGTGCCACCAAGTTTGAGAAAGATTTGTTTCTTTCAGAAATTTTAAGGGACAGGTAATGGTTTATCACTGGTAAAGCCCTGTCATTTGCCTGATCATTCTGCACACCAGACCTGACATGGGAAAATATCCTGCTTAGATCAAGTAAGATCACCTACTTAGATAAAGTGTGGTGAACTCTACAATATTTATGTCATAGAAATTATTATTCAAGAGTGGTTTCTGAGTTATTTTGTAGTAAATAATAGACAGTCCATAATCTAAACTTATGTAATACTTTTTTGTTGTTGGTAAGGGCATATTTTGATATGGACAGACTGAAAAGAAAATGCAGAAATAGTACTACACTATAATAGGGAAGATAGTCTAATCCTTTTTAATGGCATTTAATCTCCTAAATCTTCTGATTTCATTTAATTTTAAAGGGTAATAAAATATGATTGAAATACTTCTGAAATGTAGTTTAATAAAGGTAATCTGATGTACTGAAAATCTACTGTTTTGTCAATCTGAAGACTTAGTATGAAACTGTGCACCATGGAAATGCTTATTTACATCTCAGACTTCAGGGTTCTTGTGATTTCTCTGTTAAGTATTTTTTTTTTTTTTTGTTTTAAGCAGGTAGTACCCATTATTTAAAAAATAGTAATGAACCTTCTTTAGAATTCATGGGAAGGATCTTAAAAAAATTAATCTCCAGGTCATAAGAAGGTAAGACATAACAGAAACATGACTGATTAGGAGAATGTACCTGGCAGAAGAATACATTTCTGTACATAAAGTCAATTGTTCATGTTCCTATTGTTTCCAAAATGATGGAGACCATAAATGAACAGCTGTTAAAATCATAATGATTTGTGCAACAATGCTCTGATCCTCATGTGTTTATATATAGAAGGAGAACTGCACTTTGAAAAAAGTAAATCGGCTTAGGAATCACAACCTTGAATGATATGATCTTAATTAAAAATACATGCATATCTTGGTAGTGTTATGCACCTCCTCTGTTTAAAAATAGGAAGAGAACAACAATTAAGCACTTTCCATGTGTTAATTTTTGTTTAATTTAAAGAGTTAACCTTCTGAGAAGAAAGCTTCTGCTGGCACATTAGTGATAAGCATTACATTAAAATAGTGATAAATACTATATGATACTCCCAAACAGACATTTTTCCTGTTGAATCCTGGGATGCTTTCTACAGACATCTCAGTATATTTTTAATGAGATTGTACATCAGTTTGTGTGTTGTAGTTTAGACATACTGGCTTTAATTATTTTTGAATGTGTGGTTTTTACAGTAGCAGAATATATGTGATTTAAGACTCACCACAGCGCTCTGAGTATCACTTGGCATTTTAGCAAAATGTGTGATATTAAAAAGACCATGAATTTTAGCTGGATTTTCATTGTTTTCTCAGACATATAATATTCCTCTTTGCTCTCAATTCTCCTATTCCACATGTGCAACATTTTTGCATGTTATATTAAAACAATTATATCACTCTCATCACCTCTTGCTGTATTGTGGTTCCACTGTTATCACAAATATTATTAAGTCAATCTAACACAGTATTTTCTGCCAACTGAATGCTACGATATTTTGCCTAAATCACAGGGAAATAAAAAAAAAACCTTGCCAAACCAATACTCAAAGAGGTCTTGATAGCTTGACCAATGCTTAAACTGAAAATTTTGCATAAGTACTGTAAAATCTTTTCAGGTCAGTATCAGACTTTCCCTCGTAGAAGTATAAGGCATATATTTTAGTTGAGTTTAAGCATCTTCCAGTAATTTTGGCAAGCTGTTGTCAATATTATGCCAGTGGACAAAACCATGAAATGATAGTGGCTGAAACAGCTCGTGTAAAATAAAAATGAACAGTTATTTTGAGTATTCCAGCTGAGATACGATAAACAAACTGATTAAAAGTAAATGAGAATTTAGAAACTCGGTTTTTAATAAACTAGTAATTTGTTAACAATATAAGCTTGATGTACTTTATCTTAGTCCTTTTGACAAGACTTGTTTCGTGGTAGCTGCAGCATCATCGTAGAGCCTGATCTAATACTTAGAGAACTCAGTATAATCTCATTGACTTCAATACAAGTTGAATTGGACTAATAATGAAAAATCGCATTATAATAATATTAGGTTTAGGAAAAAAATACTGCTTATAGCTGATTTGAGTCAAACTGAGTTTGTCTGATATTTTACTGATGTCAGTAAAATCATACCATAAGTTGGTATTGCTCGGCTGTGACAACTGTGGACTCTTATTCTGAAAAGCTATTAAAATCACAAACCAACAGTCGTTCTCATATAAGACTGTATAGATATTTGTCTAAATAAAATACCAAAATAAGTAACTTTGTAAAAAACAATTTGTAGTGTATCAACTGCAGAGATGAAATAGAAGTCATGTTGCCATTTTTATTATTATTTTTATTTTATCAAGTTTGTGATTTCCATCATATGGTCTTATTTTTCCTTTAGGGGATTTTATTTTTGTTTTCTTTTTTATATTTTTTTAATAAATGACAGTTTTATTTTATTTAATATTATTTCATTTAAATGTTGTTTTTTTTTAAAGTTAAGATTTTTTTAAAAAGAGATACTAATATAATAAAAACTAATTTAGAAAAAAATTCAGTGTTTTCATAATTTTTTTTCTGTAAAATGCTTGTTTGACTGAGCAGTTTGATTTAAAATACAAAAATTGCTTATTCTAGCTCTGAGGAAACTCCCTATTATTTCTTCTCGATTTAAAGAGGATATATACTAACCACATATCCATAAGAAATTAATTTGTATTAGTTGTGCTAGCAATTATATAATTTTAATTTTTTTTTTAATTTTTTTTAGAATAAGCCCTTAAAGTGCAGTTTTCAAAATTAAAGCGTTGATTTGTCTGTTTTTAAGCATTGCAGCGCAGGGTTACACTGGAACTCACTCAATCAGACCTAGACCATGCTGGGAAGGTTTAGGAACAAACAGGGAAATCTGTGCTTCTCTCAAGCAGGTGAACTTCTCACATTGGCAGCTGAACTCACGTCAAATTAAACACTAGATACAAACTATCACTGGCATGTGGATTTGAATAAGTGTGATATTTTAAGTAGTCTGCAGTATGGTGGCATATGTTAAATGTAATTAAGAAGTAGCTGAACTGCAAATACATAAACTTCCCAAGACGCATTTGGTTAAAATTAAACGGAACCTTCTTTTCAGGCAAGTGGAGCAGTTGTTAAAGCCTCACTCTCAGTCACATTCCCAGCAGCCACATGTCCAGCGGGCCACTGTAGGCTCTCTTAGTCTGCTCACCGTGGCTTTAACACTCCCCAAGGTGCTCCCAAAGGACTGGAGGTGCAGGCTGTCAGCATCCAAATATATCTGGAGCTGGAGGGGCTTTGATACCCAAAGCCCACTGCATTCCTTTGTTCCTGTAATACCGCCATGAAACCCTGGCTTGAACAAACGAAACAGTCCTCGTCCTGCATGGGCTGAAATCTGATTGTCTCTTCCTTCTGTCCTTCCAAGGTGTATCTGTCTGACACTGAATGAGCTCTGCAGTTCACAGAACCAAGCCTTGATTCTCACCCTTTCCCGTTGTTAAACCTAAGGTCTGCCCTGATTTTCAGCTTCATAAAAACATTGTACTCTCATCATCTCCAACTAGAAAAAAAACAGCTGTCTCTCAGTATGTGAAGCCTTCATAGGAATTTTCAAAGGCTGTTTCAGCTGTAAATGTAAACTGAAAACACAGAAAACAACCCCCCGAAAATCCCTTTCCTTTCTTCTTGATGATGTTGCTGAATGTAATGTGCTTGACACCAGACGTTTTTAGAAATGTATGGCATGGTGTAGTTTCTCTGATACCATACCACTTTGCTGTTTTACAAGCTACAGCATGTCACAGATTAAAGCTTTGTTGGATGCAACAAAGCTGGCAATAAATAAACTTCTCTGATGTCACTGTGACCTAAATTAAACTCATTGTGTTTCCTTGGTTTTGTTAGCAGTAGAGTAGTTTTCATCACTTTTGAAAGATCTCTAGAGTTTTAAAAATACATATTTTTAATAAAGATTGTAATTAAATTGAAAATTAATTGTGGGTCAGAGTAAGAATGGACATCTGCTGGTTTCTAGCCATTATGTGCTGGGGTGTTTTAGGGATAGAAGGATAGAATGCAAAGGATAGAAAACTTTTAATGTGATAGAAAAATAAGAGATGTGAGAACTGCCAATGTACCTGATTGCAAATGTGCAAAAAGCCTTGGTCTTCTCCTGTACTTGATGAATATACAGAGATGCAATTTATTTGCATTTTAAATTTATATACACATGAACATAGCAGTAGTCAGAGCTCTGAAAGAAAATTATTTTGTCTATTCATGTGTGGTAGATTTTTGGGGTTTCTCTAGAAATATTTTATTTGATTAGTTTTCAATCTAGTTTGACTTAGACCTGGTGAAATGTCCATCCTGAAAAGAAAATTTCCGTGCGTAAACTCTTATACTATTCATTAAATGTACAATAAACTCCATCTTAACAGTATTTCCTGCAAATACACATTAGAATATCAGGTCAGCTCTTAAATGAGTGGGTGTTCTGTCTGAGAGGGGACAATAAGATCTAGCTAAAAATTGTTGTCTACCATGGTTTTTCAAGCATCCACAAGTCTGTCAGTTGATTATATTGGCTATTGGGATTTAATTATTCTAATGACACAAGTCACTGTTGATGTTGCTGTTCTGCTGTAAGCTGCTAGTCTTACAGTGGAAACCTGACAGATATCCAAAATAACACCCTCCCCCCCAAAAATCCCAACCCTAATTGACAGCAAATATCAAAACCATTCTTACAGTGTAGGAGCTGCTTTCTCTTTGAGAAACAAGAAAAAACCATGCAAGGTCCCAATAGTTTTGAGTCCAAATATACTTGTTTATATGTACTTTTTTTCTATTTTCAAAAGATACTGATGGAAATTTCTAATATCCTAGAAGATAGGTAATGGTTCTAATACAGTTGAAACAAAAATATATTTCTAAAGACAACTTTTATTTTCATTGTATCCACCTTTGGGGATGTCCTTAGGATGCATCTTGATGTAACATTAAGAACAAATATGGTATCAGAAGGTAGTTGCATCTCTTTCCTTAAAATTGGGCAAATATTTGATAGCAGAGCTTATGTTTACAGTCATGAAGAACCTTGTGTTTTGAATCTGATGTGCTGAACTCCACTGCAGTATATATTGCTCTTAAAAATTAAAGGCCATCTTTACATCCATATTTACAAACATATGGATGACTCCCATGCAGTGTAATTCATAGACTGACTAACAATTCTAGTTTTTCCTTCTATTCTTCATCTACCTGAATACCAAGAGCTGCCTGTGCTTCTGTAAAATATTCTGTAGAGCATTTGACCAAGTGATTTATCTCCTTATACAGAATTCAAAATCTTCCAGAATTTCTTTCCCCAGCATCAAATATAGCTCCAGAGGTTTTCCAGTATCTGGATAAATAGATCCAGAACAGTTTTAGGGTAGACCAAGCTTTTCTTGATTCAAAATATTGTCACATGTACTGCAGTAACAACTGAGTAATTTATGAATGAGAACAACTGATAAAGGTAATGGAACTGCAAAAATTTGCCCATTTTATAGCATCTTTCCATTAGATTGTGTTAATCCACGGTTTCTGTTCCATCACTGTATTCTAGCATCCTCTAGGTAAAGGGGAAAAAAAAGGGTGTTCAAATGAATCTATAAGTTTTATTGGTATAAAAGCTTTTGAATCACTACTATTATATACAGATGTTCAGGTTTTTTCTGTATTATATATTTGTCCTAGTAAAAACTCACAGAGTAATGTTAATGAAACATACCTTTATGTGCATTAAACAGTAGGCTGTGACACTATTTTAAGTGATTCTATGTTATAAAAAGCTCTGCAGCATGATTAATGTTACAAAATTGACAGAATATTATAACACAGTGGAAGATGATAAATTTAAAACTTTCCATTATGCTTTAATGAATACAGTGGGAACCATGAGGCTGTGTCTGGTGGCTGCATTGTGTCTTATAGCTGGCTCACACTGCTGTTTTCCTCACAGAGAGTAACCTTTAGTCCTACTTCATTTATGCTGGATTATGTTAAAAATGTTTTTTAATTTGGAAGATACAAATCTAGAGTATGCTTCTATTCTGAAAAGCAATGATGTAGAAATAGCAGCTGCCACCTCAACAGAGAAACTGACTCTCTTCAGAGGTATAAATGCTTGAGAAAGTAACAAGACTAAATTTTCACTACATTTCACCTCAAAGTGTACTGCAGAGTCAGAAGAGAGACTGAAGGATCAGATCTGTGCTGTTCTGATGTGTATAGCACCCGTGGAATTATTAACCCACCTGTAGCTACAGACCTACATTTTCCTCTGCTCTGCTGCTGTATTGAACGCAGTGGGCCAATTTTGTCACTTCTGTGACATGAGGCATTCGGCCCAGTGTGTTAGGATGGGTAAATTTGAAATTGGTGATATTTCAAAGCTGAAGCAAAGGTCAGAAATTGATGCACGTAACCTATTGCTGATGCACAAGTCAGAACAATCTTCTGTTAAGACTAAGACTTGAGGTGACGGCAGTTTTGAAAACACTTTTTTTTTCCTCACAGCTGAAGAAATGTTGAATGCTGTCCAGAATGTGATGTAGTCATGTTTTTAGACCCATCCAAACAACTGGGTTGAATTTGTTGAATTTTTTTTTTTTTTTGGTACAAATATATACATCATCTCACACATTGCTCCATTTTCCAAGGTATCTTTGTTTCTAAGGCATCACTATGCAATTCCTTCATGCAAATATTCTTTCCTGAGGAAAGCTGCATGTTTCAAACTGTCCTTTGCTAGGTACTTACTGGCACCCATTTCTTTTTTTTTTTTAAAGTTTAACAGGGACAGTTTAGTGGTGAAATTAATTTTTTAAATTTATACACATATTTTGACGGCAGGTTGTGAGCCACCAGATTGAAGCCAGATAAATGCTGCGAACTTCAAGAACTTAGAGAAATGTATTCATTTGTTGGATTTTCAGTTGCCATTTAAGGTCATAATCCAGTTTAATAACCTGCAGAAATGGTACACACTTCAGCGTGGCTTTTGACATGTTGCACAGCTTTTCATCCCACTGCTGTACCAGTCTGCTTAAGTACTTGCAAGACTGTTGAGGGTGAGAATATTTCCTTTCTCTACATATTATTTAGGCAGCTTGTATTTCTAGTAGGTGCTTATTAGGAAGATATGGGGTAATCAGTACAGTTATATCATCGATACCTTCTGCATAGACTTTGTATAATAACATTTGAATTAATAAGTGTCTGGATTCAGTTCTAAAAAATCACTATGAAATTTTCAAAACCCCTTCCCTATCTGCTCCCTTACTTTTTAATTATTCAGATTCTGTAAATCCAGCTTTCCATTAGATTTCAGGGCCGAAGATCTATGTGATTTTCAATCCAGAAATTATGAAACGTTAATTGTACTCGGTTCTTGTGTAACCATACCTGGAAAATTTGGCTTGTAAAGAGGAAAGAACACATATGCTTCCTATATGCTAATTTTTCTTACACTTTAGGATACCCTTGTTTGGTTGACTATAAATTTATAAGTATGGACATTATGGGTTGAGAGTAAGGATAGAGAATTGCATTTGTGCATATGACATTTTAAGTAGCAGCAAGGAAGGTGGCAAAAATGGGCACCTTTTCAGAGGAGAGAAACATGACTGAACACAGGATCAGGAAAATGTAAGTGAAGACAGAGAGAGCAGGTATGTAGGGACAGAAAAGCAGTTGAAGTATGGTGTATGTTTTCAGCTAGAAAAATGAGTTTCATGTAGCACATATTAGTATTCTTGTGCCATCAGCAACTTTTATTGTGATCTAACACAGTCTCCATTTCCTCCCTTGGTTCATCTAAAGGGTTGCTGTTGTGATGTTATGAAAAGTAGCAGGAATCCGGGCCCCATTGATGGATCATCTGAAAGTGTATTTTTTGAATTTCGTAATTAATTTGTTCAGTTGTGGTTACTTCCTCTGTAGGGAAATATGGGATTTAAGAATTAAACTGGAGCTCATATGTGTAAGTTATTATCTAGAAGAGGAAAAAATAAGAGAAATTTGTGTGCAAAGTAGTCTAAAGGGTGAAAGATTTCTCGACCAAATGAGGCTTGTAGAGCAGGGCCATCCTGTGCATTGCATGAACTAGGAATATTGTGGGAAAAGAATTCTTTGTAAAACTCTGGGTAGTTACTTTAATTTATATTCCTTGTAAACCACACTCTGCTGCTGATACTGTCAACCAGTTTGTGAGAACTGGTGATATTGCAACCTTCTCTTTGAGAAAAATTCTTAAAAGGGCTTTTCCTAACTGGGGGTATGGGTGCAAATCATCAGAAAAAGCAGCAGTATTGGGTATTCTTTTCTTTCTCTAAGTCTAGAGACCCTGAGAAACAAATAATGCATGATGAATTTAACAATTTTTTATTTACAAAAATATGTAAATTGAAATCTCTAACCAGCTCTGCTGTCTGAACCTGAGATGGATAGAAGTCATTATCATCTCTGAAGTGTCTTTTGATCTTTTTCTATGCTTCTCCATTGCAGAGGAAAAATTAAAAAAAAAAAAAAACAAACAAAAACCAAAACAACAATTAAAAAAACACAGGAAAAAGAATACAAAAACATCCTAAGAAAGTTCAGAAACCCTATTTAGACTGCTACCAAAGGCACACACAGGGTTTAGGTAGATGGAGTTGCACCTTTAATTCTGATTTTTCTGGCTTTTGTCACTTCAAAGACAGACTCTCAGTGTTATTTTAACATTTTTATTGTGTGTGAATAATAGAGTACACATTGAGGTTCAATAGTTGCAATGCTGTTAAATGTACGTCTTGGTGGATTTAAAAATGAGGGATTTATTTTACATTCATAAAGTTGTAATACAGTCTGAAGAAACTATTTGTTAAAAGATAGCATCTACTTAACCTGCTTATTTATTTCTTGTAGTAGAAGGTTAGATCCACAATAAATACACGAGGAAATAAGTAGATAGGGGAATTTATCTTAGAAATAAGATCCCTGT
>VYXF01012348.1:172149-222149 GCA_013397295.1 Polioptila caerulea | reverse complement strand
ATAGTGAGAATAGGTTTCTGTTCTGATTTTTCTGATTTTTTTTGAGGATTCAATTATAATAACAGATTGCTGGAATTGACTCCCAAAAGAGGTACTGAAATTATTTCACACCTTAGCTACTCTTCTGGGATACTCTAATCAACAGACCAAAATCTCAAAAAAAAGCCCAGAGTCCTGTGTAATTTCAATCTGCTTTACATGACCAGGTTTGGGTGCAGAAAATAACAAAGCGCCATTTGCTTTTTTGTGAAACTGAAATTCTGAAATATGTGCCCCTTGCATTTCATAGCCCCGCTACACGGCACAGGTTTATCAGCTCTTTTGTCATCCCATTTTGGTGGTAGGATTCAAGCTGCCTTGGAATCTTTGAATTGCTTTCCTCCTGGTATCACAGGGCCCAGGGTCTCCCTCACTGGGGCAGCTGGGGTGAGGAGCTGGGGTTCCTCAGAGACCTCCTCGAGGTGCTGGTGGGAGAGGGCAGCTGGTCCCTGCCAGGCCCTCCTGGGAGCTCCCACTTGTGAGATGGCCTCTTGCTTATATGAACAGTATCCAAAGTTAACTGAGGCACTGTGCCTTTCCAGACAGTCTGTGTATTCCTGTGCCTGGTTATGTGGGAATAAACAGCACGGAGGTTTCCATCCTTCTGTCTCCACAGGAGGACTCCGTAATTTGACGCCACACCTCTTAACCCAGCCGTCTTTTGTAGGAACCAAATTTCCTTCCCCACGGGAAAGAATTGGAAGGGGACTGTTAGTTTCAATGAATTCAGCATCATTGCCCCACCAGCCCCCTCTCTGCTGTGTTACTGTGAAAGAAGACAATTTGACCCCAAATGACTAATGGGATTCTTGGGAAAAAAAAAATAAAAAAATCAGTCTTATCTCAAGTTATTGAAACTATACCTGAGGTTAGTGTTACTAATTCATAATGACCTTCCATGTAGCCCTTATGGACTGAGATTTCTGTGCATGTTAGTACATACTGAGTAAAAATATTGCTGTGAAATGATAAACTGTATTTATAGGCAACAGGGCAAAATCCTAGCTTCTGTTTAAAAAAGCAAAAAAGCTAAAAAGAGGGCATTCATACACTTTTAATGAGTATTGAGCTTGCCAAAATCTCTCAAATTGGTCCAGAGGTTTGGAATGAAGAATTATCATTTGAAGACGAACAATGTGAGTTCTGCTGCAATTTCAGTAGCAATCCCCAGACCTGTTTTCTTTATGTCATGAAAACTTTAGAAACATAAACAGTACTGAATTGCACTGGTACTGAATAATTTGGCTTTTATTGTTGCCTGCACTCTTCTTGTGTTCAAGAAAATAATTTAATATTACTGATAAATAGAAGGTAACTAAAGATGACTGTGACCTAGTCTGTTGAAAATTTCTCAGTACCTTTAATTTGTCAGTAAATTAAATATATTTTATTTAAGCAGAATCATATATACAGTATATTAACTTTTTTTTCCAGGCAATCTTTACTCAGCACAGAAAGGCCAGATGTATGGGAATTGTAAAAAATCAGGATATGCATAAAAACTGTTCAAGTGCATAAAGCAGCCCCATCTGGAAGACATCTAACAGAAATGAAGTTGTACAAAACCATTCCATTGATAATAAAGCTAATTTTTATGGGTCTGACAAGTATGTAATTATGTTCAGTGGTGCTTTTCAGATTTTATCACAGTCAATAAACCGCAGTGGTAATTTCATTCCCATTTGACATATTTACATGGAAACATTTGATTGGAGGAATTAGTAACCCTGAAAGCCTTGATAGATATGTTTTAATGATCTGTGACCTCCACAGTCCCTCATCTGTTTATTGTTGCAACAGGCGAGAAGTCGTTCCTCTGTGACCTTTGTGGCTTTGCCGGCGGGACGCGCCATGCCCTCACCAAGCACCGGCGGCAGCACACAGGTCAGTAAAGCTGTCTTTACTCTTCCCTGCATTTTCCCCAGCAAGGGAGTCCCCCTACACTGGGGAGTAACACAAGTCAGATAGCACGTTACAGCACAAATAATACATTGGCTCATTGTGTGCTTTGCTTCTTCGCGTTTTTTGTGAAGTCGCTGCGCCCAAGGTCTGCATCAGATCTGTTAGCTGGGAGTTTGAATAATTGCTTGGAGGGGACTGGGGGGTGTTTTTGGTGGGTTTGGGTTTTTTTGGGTTTCTTTCAGAAGGAAGAAGAATTGCGAAGACTGGCTTTCTTCTTTCAATGAATACTAAGTCTACTATTTTTTTTTTTTCCAAGGCCCAAATAGATTACCTACTGTGAAGATTTTGAAAGAGACTGCTAGAATGTCCCTGGGTGAAAATTAGTGGCTACATATAAATTAATCCATTTTTTTTTAACTGAAGCATAGTTGAAAGCTAGTGTTGTTTCAGTTGCCCTTTTGTAATTTTGAGATAGTTTGTAATTAATAGGTGGAACTTTAAGAGTTACCACATGGCTGGCATGTAAAGCAAGATTTCTCTCCCAGAATTAGTAAAGCTTTCCTACCACATGGTTATAAAATTTTAATATCAGACAAAATTAAATTGGTTCTTAGTTTCAGAAGACCAGAAAAAGTGTAAGTATTAAACATTTATTAATACATTCTACCTTAATTGTGCTTTTTAGTAGTTCCTTGTAAGTATTTGATTATTTGAATAGATTTTGTTCAAACAGACATAGAAGTGTTGCTGTTTAAGCCACTGTAGTTTTTTTGTTTTACTGACTATCATGAGGATAATGTAAAATCATCAGGAATTGCTGTGTGAGTTAAGTGACCATTGTCTAATGTACAGTGGAAAGAAATGGCTAACAAATGAGAAGCTATAGTTGTTACATCATGAATTTTCCATGGATTTTGTAAAGAAATCACAGTGGGAGATTTTTATTATGTCCCTGTATAAACTAATCTTCATTCAGGACATATACCATCTAAATGTGTAATTTCCTGGAGAGCAGCTACTCTCTTTCTTGAGAGCCTGAAGCCATTCTTCCCACCCTGTTTCCAGTTTATTTAAAGCAACCCTATTTGAAGGAGATTCTGATGCTTTCAGAAAGGTGGGATTTTCAGTGCTGGTCAGGCAATATCTTGAAACAAATAAGCTCTAAAAAAACATATTAGTATTCAAGGATAAAACTTGCTTGCAAGTCTAGTTAGTAATCCTACTTTCAGAATTTTGTTTTCTGTTAACAAGGAACATAAATTTGTGGAAGAAAACTGCCACAGTCGGTTCCCATTCACTGCAGGAAGTTTGTATTTTTCAAGTGACCAATAAAAGTAATTTAGTAAATATAATAAGTTACTGTATTATTACACTCTGAATGATAACGTGAGCAATTACAACTACTGGAATAGAAGCTGTATGCTTCAATTGTAATTAAAGTTTCCGTTTTTCTGGAGCTTTGAAGAATTTTCACATGTTGGCACAAGTTTAACAAATGTGCGAAAAAATTGATTAATTAATTAATTCTTTAGCAAAAATAAATCGTTGTTATCAAGAGGATAGGAAATTCCTTTTGTTTTCCATTGCCCTGCCATGTGACACATTGGGATCATGCATATATCTAGGACTCATAGGCAATGCAGCCACACAAATGGTAAACAGTTGTTTCAGGATGGGGAGGTAGAAGAAATGCAAATTCTTGTATTTACCTTTCTTGTCTGTACCTATTATGTGTGCAGATCTAGTTTCTCAGAAATGTAAGCCCTTATCATCAAATATATATATATATATGTATGTGTATATATATATCGTATCATTAGGCCACCAGCCAAGAGAAAAAACTATTTTATTTCCTGATTTATGTGCAAAATTAGGCTGAAAATATGGTGCACTCCTGGTGAAAAGCTGTCCAGGTTTTTGAAGGCATTTTTGCCCTTCTTTTGCCAGCGTGGTAGCGGCTTCTTGTGCTATGATCACAGGGATTTACAGGTTATAGATCATGAAGCTTGCATCTAGCAAGCATAACTTTATATTTTATGTCAGGACTGGAGGCTCGTTATTACTTTGCTATTAACTTTATACTATATAGGACAGTATCTCAGAGGCAGAGGGATCTATCTTTTTGGCATTTATCTGCCTCTGTGGCACAAACAATCAGAGATGATTCTTTAGCAGAAAAATTATCTGTACCTCCTATTTGTTTCAAGGAGAATGACACAATCCACCTTTGCTAGCATTGTTTCACTTACATGGGTTCCATTGTATTTTCATCCAGTGCTCGACTTTATCTCAGTCATTAGCTGCATGCACACCTCCTTGTACCTTTCTTAGTACCTTTTCTTTTCTCTGTCCCCAGTCGGCACAATTTTCCCAAAGCAGAATGCCAAAGCAAATTACAATCGGGTTTGAAAGGGATAGGTATCAAAAATGTTCTAAATGGCTTAAATAATTCCCTGCTGTAATACAAGCTGTCTAGGGGGCTGACACAGAACATCTTCCAATCCAAGATTTATTTCTGTCACCTGTCAGAGGCCCACAGTTCAAGAGCAAATGAACAAACCCTCACATGTAGTTAAGGAGTCTTAACCAACTTAACAAGTCTCCTTTCATCCCAGCCTCAAGGCCTGAGATGTCCCAACACCCCAGAGAAATGTTCAGCTGCTGGTAGAGATTTGACAATAGAGGAGACTGGCTGTAGGACCAGCCACTTAGACTTTTGATATTTATTATTCTGGTATTTCTTATTATGTTCTTCTCTTTTTAGATGAGATTCTTTCTTTGTACCTGGAGAAATGCGGTTATCTTGTGAAAGATGCATTTTCTTTGGAAACAGGGAGCACAAAGTATAGCTTGGTGTGAAAAAAGCTGGCAGAATCTGATCCTCAGTCACTCTTGCAGCAGACTATACAGACCAGTTTGGTAAATAGGGTGTTATCCCTGAAAAAGATGGTTTTGGTTTTGAATTAAAAGAAGTACAGCAATGTTAAACTGAAAAAAGTCATTAGTTTTAAGACTGGAAAAACTTTGGTACTTAATATATTTGTAAACATGATGCCTTTGCATAAAGACTTCCTTGATATAGGCCTTCTCAACTGTAAAGTAGGAACAAATAATTTGACCTGTCAAGACATTAGTGGTATTTTACCAGCTGATGTTTTCATTCTCTTTTAAATATGTCATATCCTTAATGATGACCTGTGAGAAACGTACACTTTGGACAGAGAATAAGCAAAGTCGTTGGCTGATTTTGTCCTGGGAAGGTGTTCCAACATTATTTTATGGTCTGAGTGCACCTTCTACCAGTCTGCAAGAATCTGTGTCTGGTATTCTGAAAGTTTTTCACGGACAATGTAAATATCCATGGCCTAAAATTCTATTTTGTGAATTGAAGTAATGGCAGCTTAAGGAGTGGTCCAGAGTTTGACCAGAATTTTATCATACTGAAAGGAATACTTACATCTCTGTCTGCCAAGTGCTTTACAACAGGCACTTGTGGCTGCCTAGGCTGTGATAAACTGTCTTAAGAAACTTGGACCGCTCGCAGTATCAGCTGGTGCTATGTGGTGAATAAGGGATAGTTTGCAGTGCTGCAGGAACATAGGTGCCCTGGTTCTGGAGTCTCAACAAGGCTGGGAGGAAAAGACTTTGGGTTTTGAGTTTTGAAGCAAGTTTTTTTGATTCATGTTTTGTTCCAGTAAGAAAATCTTCCTGAAGATATTTTTTGCTGGATTTAGAGTAAGTTGAATGATACAAAGAATTAAACCATTATCTGAATTTTGTAACAAAAAAGGGGTGAATAACCTCTAAATCAGCCACTAGAAATAAACAAACACACACACACACAAACACACACACACACATACACACTCATGTACAAGAAGCATATAATATCAGATAATTTAAATATTTTGCCTTAATCATGATCAACTAGGAAATTGCATAAGAGAGAAAAAACAAGCAAGGGTAATTATTTCTGGCTTGAGATTAAAACATGGAAACAATTCATAGTTTTAAAATGTCTTTTCTTTATGTTCTTGCTCTTGTTGTTCTGTGCACCTCCTTTGTTTGCCTGTTCTTCTACATGTTTCCCAGTAAACTTCCATTTTGTGCTCTTGTAGCTGTCTCAGTCCAACAGTGCTGATCAGCCACAGCCTGTGTTCTCTTGCATAAAATCCCTTTGTTAGTGTTAGTTAGTACTCCTGCAAATTGCAAAAAACCCATCCTCATCTTCTACACATCAACAGTCTGCATTTGCTTCCCATGTGTTGATCGTGGTAGGATCTTCCCAGGGATGATAGAAGTACATCACAGTAGTAAAGTGTTAGTGGGTAACTGCACTTACTGTGACCTTCTGTGGCAGTCACCATGATGAACCTGTGGAACTGCTTAAGGAGATCATGTCTTTGTTCAAATATTTTTGTGCATTTTTTAAGATGGTAGCTTATATTGTACAGAGCACTGTTTGTATGATTGCTTCTGCCCACTCATTTCAATCTTGCACTTCTCAAGACTAAAATTTATAGGTCAATGTAATAAAGAAAGAAAATTTAATAATATATGTGTTTTTATCCAGATGAGTGACTCACTTTGTGTTTCTATTTCTCATGTGAACTGCTCTTTGACTTTAATGTGTAGTTACATTACTCGGCATTGAATTTAATGTATTATGTAGCCTCTTCCCTTCAACTTCCCCACCATAGCTTAAAAAAATTATAATGTTGAATACCACAGGAAATGCAGCACAGTAAGAAGACTTACTGCTCTGTTCAGCAAAATAGATGAAATTTGAAGAGCATCTTTGTTGTTTTCCCTTTTCTATTTACACCAACATTTGCAGCAGATTGGTGAATTGGTTATAGCAAACCTTTGACCAGCAAAGATACCAAAAACCTAGGTTTTAAAAACTTTCTCCCTACCTAAGAGAAATTGTCCAGTAGCAAGAAAAAAAGATAAAACTTCAGTTGGTGGTTAGCAGCAGCTTTAATAACTGCTTTTATAGACTAGTACTTCCTATGAACTGGCCTTTTTGTCATTTGCTTTCCCAAATTTTGATCATTTGAACTCAAAAATTTTCCATGTCAGATGACTAAAACAACAGATGCACTTCAGAAGTCGGTTGCAGTATTGTCAAGAATGCAAAGCCATTTCTTTTGTAATCCTGTGGTCAGGGAATGTAGCTCTTTGAAAGTGCTTGTGTTAGAAAACAAAGTAAAATCCTGTAAAGTGGGTCCTTGATCTTGGAATGTGTGTCCTCCTTTTTTGTTCCCCCATGGAGGTTGTTGTCCATTGAATCATTTTGTGACACCTATCCTTTTTTTTTCATGGGGATTCTTATTGATGAAGGTAGAGATGGTGAGATACAGGCAAGTCTTCTGTAATGATAAGGAGAGGGAAGGTGTGATTCCATTTTTTTACCTTTATTGGTCTTTAAATATGTAGACTTTGTCCTTACAGTGTTTAAGGATACACTATTTTAAAGTTGTTACATAATGTTGCTTAAACAAATAGTGTCAATACTCATATTTTTATTTGTGCAATTTTAATTTTGTATGGATTAGAACCTTGATTGGGAGTGAACAAGAGTCCTGTTGGAATTTTTAATGGCAGCCTGTATTAAAAGAATTATGTTTATTGCCTGAAATGTCTGGAGGCAAGAAGGGTCAAAGGAAAACTGGGACACAAAGACTGATTAGAAGCATCCTGGCCCATGGATAGGGAAAACAAAAAATTCTTAAATCAGTATGTCTGTGGAAAACTTTATAATAAATAAGCAAATAAATAAAAGTACTCCTGCAGCTAATACACTCTTCAGTATCACCCAACCCAAAGAAATACCTGGTTGTCTTTTATGTTTTTTTCAACTGTGCTAATTAGCCTGGTTAATTTTCCATAAAAATACTGTTTCTTATGTACAGCTGCTAAGAATTACAGGCTGTGTTAGGCTATCTTTTTTCCTTCCCATTTAGTTGGCTTTTGTTGTGTGGTGCTGCTGTGATGTATTTTCTGTCAGGTGAGACTTACACATCGTCTACTTGACAGGAGCAGTTAGCCACAAGGATTTCCTAAGGAGAAACTTCCTGGAGCAGTGGGCAAGGATTATCATTTCTCTTACAGTCACGATGGAATTTGCAAGCCCTCCTGCTTCAACAGGCCCTCGCTCAGCTCTCAGCCCCACTGGCCCTGCTCTGGCACAGCAGCAAATCTTTACTTGATCTGTTCTCCCCTGAATGGCAAACTAAAAATCTCCTTTCAGTTCCGATCTACCTTTTCTTACAAGGGGGCAAGTTGGCAAGGTTCTAGTGTGTTTTAAATGAAAGCAGTTAAAATATGTATGTTATCTAAAATACCCGTGGTTTAACTACTTAGGCTTGAAAATGTTGCTATCTTCTTTAATGCTAGATGATAAAATAAATCAGAACAGGAAATCTTCAGTTCAAGAACAGGTTACGTTGCTAGGGAGTCTATGGCCTCCCAGAGAATTTAATTGAAGCAGCAGCCACTACCATGCAAGCTGCTGGGAGAATCGGCTTCTCCAGAGCAGAGTGTCAGGGTCTGACAAGAAAACCCCATTTGGGGCAGGAAAGACATACTTCCTTGCAGTCTCAATTTGTCCAGCATACAGGCTTCGGCTTTGTGTTCTGCCCCTTCACCTTTCCTTGTCCCGTGAAACAATAAATGAAAAACATTGGCTGGTATTCTCTCCCGCAGCTGCTAAAAGCAATTATTCCAACTCTTTATGGAGCTTTCAGAAGCTGCACCGTTGTCTTTCCATCCCACATTAGGAGCTTTTCAGGCCTTGAGGGCCTTGCACATCTTTTTCCCTTGGGAGGAAAAACCCCAGCAATCTCCAAGAATGAAAAATGCATATTTCTCTCTGTTCTCAGAATTCTGGCAAAGTCTGTTTCAAAATCATCAGTGTCTCCTGCCATAAACAGCTTGAAAAAGTTGTCTGGGAGGCATGGCCATTTGGGAGCGGCCTTTTGCTACTGAGTGCAAAAGGCCACTCCTACTGATAGTCTTCTGCTGGTGGTGTGTCTTCTGTCAGTCTGAAAAACTTCAAATTATACCTGCTAATAGGCTTAGCTACCGGTCCTAGGTCTCTGAAGCGTCTACAAGATACATGTCCATCCCTAGCAGTTTTATCTGGACTTCTTGAGTCAGGGATGTTGATTCCTTATGTAGTTTTTAGATAAATATGTTGGAAGGCTTGCACACTGCAGTGAAGATCACCTAAGTTAGGAGCTGGATTTTGGCTTCTCCATACAAAAGAAAACCTCTTTCCTCTCTAAATGTTAACTATATCTGCCTGTAAGCCCCACACAGGATATTTCTGTGACAACCAGTTGGGAAGATGGGATGCAGGTGTCTTAGCTAGTCATCACAGCATGTGTATCTGTCATGAAGTTTTGTCTTAGTATCTTCTAAGGGGTAGACCCCTCCACTAGAAGGAAAGGTGCTCTTTTCACATAGCAGTGTAGACACTTAGTAGTCCTCTAGAAATTTTCAGTACAGCTGCACATTCAGCAGAGATTGAATTTTAGTTGTCTCAAAATACTGTCCTAGTCTAAGTTTAGTAGCTGGTGTTTGTTTTGTTTTCATTAGCCTTTCAAATCCTTCTGCTGAAAATTGGCCTGTTCAGAAAATATTCACGAGGGCACAAGACTAGCAGACAAGATAGGGGGAATGGAGCAGAGAGTTCTGGTTCATATTCTCAGTCCCAGTTTATTTATGTTTTTTTTTAAAGGATAACATTTAAAAATTGAGTTTAAGATGAAAATAAAGACACTTTTCACCTGGAGATCTTCCTTTTTCAGAGCAGGTGTTTAATACAAGCATCAGTGTGATTTTTCATCTTCTGCCTCCCCTAGTGTTACTTTTGGGGCTTTTCTTGGCCCAGATTGAAGAGAAGATGTAGTGTGAGAGGAATGCCTGTCACCTGGTTATGGTATTTTTGTGGAATAAGACCCAGTAACAAGGTTACTGTGTTTCAGTGCTGTTCCTTCTCCTCCTTTTTGCTGCTGTGTAATTCCATGTGGGAAGTCAGTTAGATACTAATGTGTTTCTGTCATAGTTTGCAATTAATGCATTGTATTTGGGAATTTATGTTGTATTTGTGTTTGCGATATATACACTTGCTAAAAGCTGTCTCAAGGGATATGCCAAAAATTCGGCCTTGCCTTCCTTTTCTGTAGATGAAAACTGATGATCTTCTCTTGTCACCTTCTAGGAGAGAAACCATTCAAATGTGATGAGTGTAACTTTGCTTCCACAACACAATCGCATCTGACACGACATAAGCGTGTCCATACTGGAGAAAAGCCTTACAGATGTCCCTGGTGTGACTACAGGTAATGAGTCATTAACTAAAGCATGATGAGAGAAGGGTTAAGGTGATCAGATGAGGTTCATTTGAAGTCACCAATAAAAATATATTGCCATTAAAACACCATCAGGGCAGCAGTAATTACATATTAAATTAGGAGCTAAATTTAAAAACTTACTCTTCAGTATTTAGGTATTACTTTATAAAGAAAAACAAATGATGGGAAACCTTTTAGTGGTAACACTACAGTGCTAATGTTGAGTGTTTGTTTCACAGCTGCTCCAGTGTCTGTTGGAATTCTCCGTGGTGAGGCTGCTTATCTGCATTGCCTTTTCAAATCAGTTGCGGTTTTGAAATTTTTCTCGGTTGAGTTGCAACCATTTCACCAAGAAAGGAGAAGTTCTCTAAAAGGCTTACCAGCCTAAATACTCACCAGACACTTATTAAATTGGTAGCAACTCAAGCTAGTTACAGTTTTTCAGAGTCTTGTTGTTCTGCTCCAACTTTCCTTTTCTTTGCTAGCCAAGGTGTTTGGATGAGAGTTGGCCATTGGGTCGGTTACATGGCAAAGCCTCCCATTTTGCACCACTAAAACCCATCCCCATGTTAGAGCAGTAGATTAAATTTAATTTAAAAGGATCACATGACTGAAGAGTGAAGATTTCCTCTGGTGCTTATCGCCTGTGTCTTTGGTTTGTTATAGACTACTTATTAAATGATCTCATATTGCTTCTTAAGTGCATCTTTACTCTTAAATATACTTCTGCATTCTTGAATACTTTTAATACCTTGCAGTGAGGTGGCTAGTCTGTGTGTACAGTAAAGGAATTCATAGAAATATTTTATGGGCAATTTGCCAGAGCTGATGTTCAAGAAAATCAGCATTATATTTAAAAATCAGCATTATATTTGATAAATGGCATATGATGAGATGTATGTGTTGTGATGCATGCACACAAGAGGGGAAAGTTAAACGTTTGATTATACCCCTATAGATTTTTTATTTTCTTTTCATGCTGAACATACAACTGAAATGTTCTTTAGTATAAGTTTTAATGAAGTTCCCTAAAGCAAGACTATATAATGAAGCCTATCTGCTCTCATAATACCTGTTTTCATGCTAATTATGATCTTCTTTACAGAAAATTCTTGTACAGAAAGCTTCTGCAGTGGTCTCACATTTTCCGTACAAAACTTCTCATTGCGTTGTTTTGTTTGTGTGGGGCAAATGTTCTGTGAACTCTTCTCTACTGAGCACCCATTAAATCACACTCTAGAATTGCAGAGAACTGAATTTGATAACCTTGGTTCAGGGGCACTATGTTTCTATGCTGCTACTTAAGAGTGTCCCTCCTTTCTTTATATTTTTATTTATATGTAGAACTGGTTTTGTCAGCTTCAGTAAGTCATCTAGGAATTAGAGGTGGTTTTCATTTGTCAGAGCAGTCGTGTTAAAAGGTCTGTGTTGAGTGAAGTGAGAGCATGTAAACATTAGTGTGACATGATGTGCTGCATTGAAGATAAAAGAAGTGCTGTCTTTAATGCAGTGTGTTTTAGGACACTTAATCTTGCGGTCATCCACTTTAACTGAAACATCCCAATTGGCAGGAATAGTCTTATTACAGAGCTAGCCAATGAGGAGTGGGTTACAGTGGGTTTGAACTCCTTGGTTTGAAGACTCTTGCAAGAGACTGGGAGAGTTGTAGATGTGAATCAGTTAGGGGTTTCTGACACATATGCAATGAGTGGATGCACTTCCCTCACTCAAGATGACAAAGTGAATAATAACCCAGTGCTCTGTTGAGTGAAAGACAGGCAATCATTTTACTTCGGATAAAAAGTTTTCTGTATGGGATATAAATTCCAAGAATAGCAAGTTTTTTAGGAGTATCTTATTATACTGGAGGTTATTAGAGAAGATGCCAGCACACCATATTTTGTTAGGATTAACAAGAAATATCTGGGCATGCCTTACATTTATATTATTGAAAAATTAATGTTTCACGACAATAGAATGTTAGTTTCCATCCTTCACAGGCCAATTTTCACCTAACCTTTGGAGACTGTTCTCTACAGATACCAGCTGATGAAGCTTTGATTCTGCAGGAAATTTTTTCCAAGCTCAGCTGAAAAACATCTGGTAGGGATGCAGGAACTAGAGCTATGCTGCTGCTGCTGCTGCGAGTTCGTAGAGGCAGTGAGGCACTCTGTGTAGCTGCAGAGGAGCCCATAGAGGAGCTGCTGTATTTATTAGCTCAGCAGTCCTGCTTGTGCCTGCCAGTTTCCACAGTCCTGGGATATTAGCCAGCCTTGTTGGCAAGTATACGTTCTGCTCTCTATCCACCTCTCTCTTAATTTTAAACTAGAGTTTTAAGGGAATCACATGTTGCCTCCTTGTCAAGTCACCCAGTATTTGTCTTTTAAAGCAAAATTATTAGCAACCCTGTAAATAATATTGTTTGCACCAGTTCAGCAGATGGTATGTAGTTTTGCAAGTGTCACCTACAGAAAATGTTAAAATGAAGATTTTAAAATCAGCTGATCTAGTGATAAAATTTACCCCCGTGTCTAGTTGTTCAGGTCTCATTGTGATGCTGTGAGCTCGGCCCTTGCACTGTAAGTTCATCCAGACTATTTAATGTGTTGCTGTTTAAGTGTTGCTTGGCAACTGCAGACTCTTTATGAGCCTTGTCCTTTCAGCGAGGTGAATATTCCTCTTTTTGTGTTGGGATACGGAGGAAAGTACTATTAGTGCTAATATAAAGTTTCCTTTCATTGATAACCAATCTCTGTTCTATAAAGTAGTTTGTGACACTTGAATTATAACAGTGGCTACGTACAAGGTATTTAAACTATTCTTATTCAGCTCATCAGTGCTCAGACTATTCTTGGAGATTCTTGACTTCAATTCCTCAGCCTGAAATTGTGAATAATCATCCCGCAAAAATTCTTGCCAGTCTAGTGAATGAAAGGCTAAATAACTCTGGCTAGAAGTACAGAAACGGGGCTATTAGAAGAAACTAATCTGAATTTAGGAACTGTTATAAACTTTATAAACTGAAGTGAAATCGGCTGTAAGATACTATGGGGAAAAGAGTGATTTTGGCTGCATGAAACAGAAAAGGCAATTTATTCCCTATATAACACACAGCATGAGACATTCTTAACTAGAAAAAGACATGAATGGATGTGGTTTTCTGAAGGGAATAGTAAACTAACTTAGCATTTTTAGCTCACAAATTATAAATTCTCTATAGTATTCATATGCTTATAGTTGTACTTCAGTATTCTTGGGAAAAATGTTCCTTTCCATCTCTAGTTTTTGTACTGTGACCACTTGATACTAAATCTTTTGTATTTTGATGACAAAGAAATTGACATCTGCTTTTTGATACAGCAGTGTGTGACTTCTGGTAACAATTACAATTTGAAATTATGTTTAAAGTCTAGTTTTAAAAATCCTTTAGAAGGGAGCAAAATATAATATTCATAAACAGAAAAATTTGCTTGTATGTTTGGTTACATATTTTTCACATTTGGGTTTTCAGTTTGGGTTTTCCCTATTTAAATAAAAATATGCTTGATTTTCCTTTGCATTTACTTTTTCAAATCACACAGCATGTTAAGTCAATGTGCTTTGTCATACAAAAATATTCATTCACCTTTAATTAATGTTCAACCTAATTTTATAATACAGAATTGGTCTCACAGGGCCCTGCACCACCATTACTTATGCAATGCTTGTTTTATATTTCTTAGTAATTTAAAAAAGATGCGTTACGAGGCTGAACTTTCCAGATGACACCATCCTGGGGTTACACTGACAACAATACTGTTTGCATTTGGTAATGGGCACAGTAAGCACTGAAGAGCTGTATAACATCCTGAAAATGAACAGCACCTGTGACACAGGTTTCTAAGTCTGTTGGTTGTATAGTCTATGGACAGACTTTCTAAACCTGCAGCATAGTTAGGTACCTGAATTTAACCTGATTGCAGAAGTAAAAAATTCCCCTAAGTCTAATGATGTTAATGAAAGATGCAGATATACAGCATTTTCAGAACTAAACTGCTTTTGTGCATGTGTCTAAGAAAGGGAAATCTCATTTATTCATATGTAAGATTTTAAATCTAACTCCCATTTGTTCTGACTTTCTATATAACTGTCACAACTTCTCAGGCAATTTATGTTCATGGTGTGTGTGAGGGGGATGTTTCAGTGAAATGGATCTGAGTTACAGGGAGTGGGACATGCAAAAGGCAGAACCCTGCTTTTCTCACATGATCAAATTTGTTGGATTACAGTGCCTGGGAGAAGCACTGACATAGTTTCGTGATGCAGAAAGAGTATTGCTGCTACTTTGACCACAAGAGAGTGGGACTGATATTATGTTAATGTGCTTCAGGCCATCCCTCTGCTGTGATTAAAGAAAATAATTTTCAGTCCTCTGGGATTCCACTGTATGGTTCATTTTGCACAGAGTACCTGTGGTGGTAAGGGAATGGAGGCCAATATGCATTGGTGTTCCTTAGCCATAGATAAGAAGGTTTAGAAGTTGTATAAAACAAACAGCCAGGCCAGCAAAACAGCATGCATTCCTTTCTATAAAATATATGACTTTTGAAGGATGTCTTACAAGACTGAGAATAAATAGCATACATTTTTAATATAATTATGTAAGCTAAAATAAATATTTTACATTTATTATGCATAATAAAATAATTAGACAACATTCTGTAAGGGATTATGGCATCTGAAATTCCAACTGCAGACGGATTCATTGCGTATTTTCAGCAGCAGCAGCAGCATGACTTAGGGGGAGTTACTCCACAGGGGCTACTTTTCTTTTTTGGACAGCATCCCTAGGGAGTTCCTGTTTCTGTCTGACTTAAAGTATCTGTTCATAGGTTGCAAAGACCAGTTTATAATACACTCCAGGATTTGCACCTAAGTCATAAGAATGTGCAAAGTAAGTGTTTTCTCTCTGTTTATTTGGGTGAATTCAATAACTTTTAGGTATGATTGCAACAGCTGTGCACTATTCCCTTGTTCCATCAGGGATAACTAGGGACTACTTTACAGATGAGGTAACAATACATACTAATTCATAGCAAAACTGAAAGGCTGTTAAGGAAAATTCTACATAAAATGATGAAAACAGTTTATTTATCATTAAAACATTAATATCAATATGCTCTTTGTAACCAGTGAAATTCAATATGCCTGTATAGGAAATAACGAGGTTATACAACTGTATAAGCTGATGAAGATTCCAGGTGGCAACCAGCACTGCACTATGGGAAAACCATATATATATATATATATCACAAAGGCAGAATTGGGAAAAAAATGGTGCATATACTTTCTACAAATACAAAGTTGTTAAGGAAAATAATGCATGTATGTAATAGAGCAAGCAGGGCCTTTAGGAAGTACTTCAACTTCTGTTGTGTTCAGCAGCAAGAGTTGAGGATATCCAGTGCCTTGTGCTAGCAGATTTATAAACAAATGAAGATAGAAGTTTAGACAGACATTCTGTCAGTGCATGAGCACAGTTTCCCAATGAAAACTCAGAATATTATTCCCCCCTTAGCTTTTAATAAACATTCAGATAAAATATTTGGAAATATTTATATTAATCTGGAATAAAATATGCTGTAGCATTTAAGTCTTTAAAACAAAAATAATCTGAAACAATTTAGATACAGTTGCAAAAATACTGTAATTATTGCAGCAAATGCATGGCATACAAAACAATGGTCAACATTATTCCCTTTTGTAATGTTTCTGTGGCTTAGTAAAACCTCTTATAGTCACCTAAGTTATAGCAGATAGTTTATGTGGTAAACTGAGAATAAAAATATGCAGTGTTGTAGTAGTGCAGAATGCAGATCAGCTATCAGGTAAACCACCTTAACCAGATGTAACTCCTAACATTCCGAGCCAGAGAGCACAGGTAATGATGCAGCCCTTGCTCAGATGTGTCTGTGCTGCCTGCACTGACTGAGAAATTGTGTCTCTGCAATTTTGGACATTTGTTGGTGGCAGTGTATGAAAGAACGTAGGCTCCCTCTCTCGAAGCTGTCCCTGCCCAGTGTCACTGCCTGGAGTTCTTAAGAGAACGTGTGTACTAGGAAAAACAGGATTGTTGCTTGGGAAAAGATAGGTGTACGAGCACACACGTGTGCTTTGGCATGTGAAGACTAGGTGACTGTGGTCCACAGGGAGGTTGGCACAGCATGAAATACTGTAATCATTTTGTGAGGACCTCCACTTTCTGGATTTGTAATTAATAGTGTAGTAAATGCCCTCAACTTGGTAGAAGGGTAGTATGGACTTTTACTAATGTTAATGACTATCAAAATCCATCAATAATTCCATGAGCCTTGTACCTCTTTTGTTGATTTTCTTTTATTTATTTGCCTGTTTGTTCTTAGGGGTTGGTTTGGTTTGGTTTTTCTGCCCTGTTGCCACTCTAAGAAAGAGGAATTAAAAATTGTATTTTTAATTCAATGGGTCTGTAATTCTTATGCTAACACTAAACTTGGATCTGCCCGAGTGGTGATGCAATTGCAAACTCTGATAATACTATTCTAGTCTCATTTTGGATTGAGTCCTTTGAAGGGCAACTTTTAGGGGATCTAGTTAAGCCTAAATGCTGTGCTAAATTACTCAAAGGAGACTGCTGAGTTTAATGTTATTGAGACTTGGAGCCATTTCGATATCAATGTAAAAATTAGTGTTTGATTTCAGCATCTCTCTGTTACAGCCTGTCAGGACTGTAGGCCAGCACTTTGTAATTTATTCACACTTTGATTTAAGTTCTGAAAAACATTGTCAGTCTCCTGATTTCTTTCAGTAGTCACTCTTTTCCTTACTGATCAATTTGGGCTTTTTCCCTGCTGAACTGATGCTGTTTTTTCTGAATCAGTGTCCAAGCCACTTAACCCAAAACCCTGAAGTATTTGTTGTCTTGGAAATATGAATAAGACCACTTCATGCAGTGGACAGATTAATGTAACTAATGTATTATTTTATCACATTTTATCTTCTCTCTGTCCTCACACTTCTTTTTTGCTATCATATGTAATCATCACTGTCTTATCTACTCCCCTTTCTTAAAGCATATAAATACGTTATCATAAATACATACATTTTTATATCTAATATATACTTAATTCATGTTTATCAATCTGAAACACCAGCATATATTTCAAATTAAGATAATCTTAAGTATGTTGTGTTTTGATAGTAAATAAAATTTTACCACTAACCTCAAGATGAACAGCAATGCTATGGTCTTAATATAGCTTGTAGTAGCAAAAAGACTTGTAATTTCCTGTTCTTACAGCACTTCTGATAAAAAAGTACAGTGAAGATCTTTTATGTCTACAAATAAACTTCCATTTGTTAGAATAGTTTGATCTAAAAATAATCACTGGCATCATAATTTAATTAATGTGAGCCTTTTGTGTAAAACATATTTTAAAAACGGCTAAACCAGCCATATATGTTTTCTTTGCTCTTGCCTGTTAGCAGAGAATAAAAGAATTCATTTACTTCTTTTGCCATTCCTAATCCCCAATCCAGTCATTATAAAAGGGCCAAAGCTATCTTTGGGGGTGATGAAATCTACAAGGAATTATTTATTATTATTATTATTAATATTAATATTACTACTACTAGTTACCATCTAACTATGTGACAAGTAGCTAGCAATCTGAAAATACTTCGGTAGCATTACAGGTCTCTGAAATGAAATTGATAGACATGAGCCTGTTGTGTTGTGTGGGGTTTATTCTCCAGGCTGTATGGGTACTACCCTGAAAAACAAGTTCCTGTGCTGATGCTGTCTTTGTGACAAATTTTCCTCTTCCTCCTTCACATGTGACATACAAAACAGATTAAAGTCTGGGGGAGTGACAAAAAGCAAATTCTGTTCTGAAGTCCCAGAAAGGGGTATACTCTAGTGCAAGGGAAAGAAAGAGAAAGGTTTTTTCCTGTTTAAAGTCTGATGAAAATGAGATAAAGAAAAGAATTGCTGAATAGCAAGTGAAAGAAAGAAAGAAAGAGCTTTTGTGTTTGAGAAAAGCTTGCTACTTAGATACTTTTAATGCATTAGAAATGGCGAGCAATTTTCCAGATAAATTTGGCATTGTTAGAAATTCCTGATTTATTAAAGCTAAATAAAATTCCTTGCACATTCCAGCAGAGTTGTCCGTGTCCCTGCACCAGCTTCTGCCCAAATTCTCCTGGAGCCCCATGCTGAGGCACTTTGGGAACTCAGGTTCTTTCACCTCTGGAGGGGAAGCTCGACGCGCCAGGCTGGCCCCTCTGCAGTGTGGCTGGAGGGTGTTTGCCAGGCACCACAATATGACATGGTGGGATTGAGGCTCTGGAGCAGCATCAGCTGGAAGTCTGGTGCTCCTGGCCACCCTCTTCCCAGTGCTGTAGGGTACCTCTATGGGCTGAAAGCTCACCTCTGAGACCCTCAGCTTTCTGCTTTGGAGAGTGATGCATTAGAGATTTGGGAGCTCAGAGTTCTGAAGATGTTGCTTTGGACCTGTGGTTTCAAAGTTGCTGCTTAGTGTTGGCCAGGAATGGAGAGCTTGTCTCAAGATTTGCATTTTTGCCTTTTCTCCTTCCTATGCAGCTGGGAGAAGGTGGTGCATTCTCCATGAGAAAATGTGGCAAAAGGAAGACAGGCCATCTGGCATACAACAGCTCACTTCCCTAGAACCATTTTGCAGTCTCTATCGTATGGTGCTCTACTTTATTCTCATAAGTCATGGATCAGGGATCCCTATTTCCCTTGAGACTTTCCTTGCAAAAAGACAATCTGGAGAGGAGCCTGTTGTAACTTATTAAGTTGCGTGTTACAGCTATTTTGTCCCTGGTTGGGATGATCTTTGTGGTTTTACTGGGTCTGTTTAGGTCTGAATAACAGTTGTAGTTATAGCTGAGACTTCTTAGGGAGTAACCAGCATATAAAGCTGTTATGTAATATTTTGTTATTACAAGTGATAGAGTGCTGCTCTGGGGTTATCTTTCTTTTTTTTTTTTTTTTAATGTATTTTAAAATGTGTTCTTTTAATAATGGGAAAGGAATTAAGGGAAGAAAATACATATGAACAAAAGGTTGTTCTGCATTCTTGGATGCGTTGGATCAAAGCTACTTCTTACTCTTTCTCTTTGTGTCAGCGAAAAGATGAGGTCAGTACAGCACTCCTGATCATCTCCTCAGCAAGTTAGAAATGCTGAGGTTTAGTGTGCCTAATGCATTTTAACGAGCTAATGCAACACTGCTCTTCTTTCTCCCACCCATATGGGCCAGGGGATTGGATTGGAGTGGAGACATTCCTTGATGTTTCCCAACCTCCTTCTGTAAGTGCACAGGATTTTTTTCCCAGATTTTTTTTCCCAGATTTTTTTTCCTTCCACTTAAGGAAACTGCCCAGCTCACTGTGGTTCTTAGAATATAGGTGCATACCCCCCATATATCCACATTTTTAGATAATTCTTTAGAGTAATACTTCTCCTAGTGTTCTTCAGCATTGCTATCTTTTTATGTTTTTAGTAATGATATCATTTAAACCAGACACAACTGTGTTTCATAATACCCTAAAATTATTTGTGTTATAATCCTGTAAACACATCTAGTGGTTCTACTGATACCATAAACTGCCTGAACATCATCCTGTAGTTCTTTGTGATATTGCTAATACCCCTTAAAATATAGTATTTATTGTTTTATGTTGGTAACTTCCCTTCATGCTTCTTCAATCCCTGCTGAAGATGATTATGGATTCTCTCTAACTACTGTAGCATGGGACATCATTTATTCTGCTACAAATCCCATGTGGGATGCCTTCTCATACTGAGCTTCTTCAAAAAATTTCTGTTGAAATTTGGCATGCACAATCTACAGGGCAGACAATACTTAGGACCATTAAGTTTTTCCAGATATTGTAACTATTAAAATAAATTCTTAAGTTCTGATGATGTTTCATTAGAAAAATATGGTATTTCAGACAACTTTATGTTAACAAGCTCTTTTTAAAGTACAGAGAAACATTTCCATTAGCAAATTTTGAAGATCTCTTATATGGATATTTTAACATAAAGAGCCATTAGTAATTTGGTTTTGTTTCAGGAAAAAAGATGTATCTTTGGTTCAGAAAGGCAGGTTTTTTTAAATCAGTTGAAGAGGATTGTTTTTTAGCTTTCTGTCCCTAACTTATTGTGAGACTTACGCCAACCCATCCATCCATCTTTCAACCATTTCTTTAATAACTTTTTAAGCTGTGGACCAGTTTCAGTGAAAACTGACACCCTGTAGTAGCTGCTGAGATAAATTAAGTTCATGTTTCCTGAAAGAGGTGGATGAGGAGAGGAGTGAAAACAAATCAGAGAGAACCAGTCAGGCAAAATTCAGCTGTCATGCATTCTTCTCTCCTAGAATCCAGCCTCACCACCCAGAACAACTGTTTTTTCTTGGATGGGGATATTCTGAAGGAACATATTGGGGAGCTGTTGTTTCTGCATTGGTGCATTGGGAGTTTTAGAGAACAGGGCATGAATGCATAGGAAATCATGCTTCAGTTGGTACAATGCTCATGTGTCAAAGTATTGAGTCCCAAATTAACGGTCTCTTGCAAGTTGTCAAGATAGGTCCTTTTTAAAGGTAAAACTTGAAAGGTATTTTTCAAAGGATAAGGAGGAGACCCCCAAAATCTGTGTTTCTCTTTAGAAAAAAAAGATCATTTGGAAAAGATTTATACCCAGGCGATTGAGACCACTGACATTTCTTAGTGAATAAAAAGAAGCTTCCAACTGTGGAGAGATTATTCCACAAGTGCTTTTTTTGGCACTTTTTCTGTTTTCTATAAGTCATTCACTGATGAAGTGACATATTCACAGATTGATATAGATGTATTTACTTCAGGAAAAGAAGCAAAGTTTGAAGAAATGGTGACTTCTTTTTACATGTTATTGGTAACACTGAGCATCCACGAATTCTCATCTCACATGGGGTCCAGTGGCTCTGTGCCTATTTGAAATTCAGCCTCTTCATTTACGTGACTAAATGTGACTTTCATCACATTGTAATTTGAATTTTAATTACTAGTCTTTAAGATTTTGATCAGCACTAATAAATTATAGCACAGTCATATGGTATTTAGCTGATTGATTTTTGCATGCTGAAATATAGTCATTTTGAAGAGCAGTAAAACTTTCAAGTAGAAGAAATGTTTCAAAGATAAAGGAATTTGTATTGGATTTGTTCATTTGTGTCAGACCAGAGAGGGAAGTTCCAAATGTGAGCCCTTGTGAGGACAAAGCAGGTGTCTGCTATCCAGTCTGTTTTAAATAAATGCAGGAACATCAAGTCAGGCAAACAAATCCAGTGAGTGCAGCTTTTGGGAATAGCTTTGTGTTTCCTGGTGGTGGTGCAAGAGGTGAGAGGTGAGAATACTCTATTGGGTGATGGTAGCTCTGTTGGTATGCTGCATCACAGAACAGGATTCTGAAAGGCAAATGCAGCATTTGTGCGCTGAGTTCTTGTCCTTCTGCATCTGTTCCTGGCTTCCTCTTTTGTTTGGGTGTCTTTTCTCTTAGAAGTCTACAACATAACATCAGGAGAATCTTTATTTTCTTTTCCTGCTCTGAAGTGCCCATTTTTAGTTTCAGCTCACCAGTAGCATGGCAGGAGTACTGTAACAGAAAGGATTATAACTAAGCCCCTTTCCATCTAAGCATCTCAGTTCCATAGCTCAGTTGGGAGTCAGCTCTCACTGGCTGGAAAGTGTGTACTGTCACAGGGTCGATACTATAAAACAGAAACTAAGACAGTGGATAAAATCCTGGCTCCACTGATGTTATTCACATCCCCTCCATGTCCTCTGTGAAGTGACAATTCTCACCTGTCATGAAGATACTTTTTTCTTAGGAAGGAGAGAAGTGGAAAGCCAGGGAGCTTCCACCAGACTTTGTATCCTGACCAGTAAAAAAGTTCAGCTGGGCAAATAAGTTGTGGGATTGAGAACCCAGTTATTTCTACTTGACATTTGATTTGCAGAAAGGATCCTGATCACCTAAATCTTTCCAAAAGACATCTAAATTCAGAAGCATCTACTCCTTTTGGAGTTTCTATTTTTCAGTTCTCTCTCTACTTGAGTTTGCAAGTTCTTGCACAACTGAGTGAAATCAGTGAGGCATGCTCCCAAGTCTTTGTCCTGGGGAAATGGCTGTGTCTGCCTCAAGACTTTTGGTACATTTTCTAGGCAGATAGGCCCCTCTTCCCATATTTTTGGGTATGTGTTACAGGCCTGAATATTAGACAAGTCAGGATTCATTTAGTTCATAATGAGCTGCTGTCTGCAGCCTCATTCGAGTTATTGTTTAGGATTCTCAGCTGAAAGGGCACAGGACAAAGTGTTTAGGAGCCTGTTGTTTGGGTTTTCTAGGAAAATTATATGGGGAACATAACTGAAAACAGAAGAGTGTTTCTGAAAGCAGGGATTAGATCTGCTCTTGGCTCCTGGCAGTTCCTTGCTGTCTAGTGGCAAAGTTTCAAGAAGAAAGGGTTGATGCATGATATTTTGTGCCAGCTGATATACTTTCCCAAGACAGAGAACAGAACATAGCCTTCCTCAAGGTAAGGGCAGCCCTAAACTTGTGAGTTTTACTACCTAGAATAGTGGCATAATTTCTAGAAAGTTAGGGGCACTATTGTTTCCTTTTCCAGGGAAGATTAGGGGTTCTGATATTTCCTATTGGTGACCTAAATGTATCTTTAGAAACAGTAGACACCTAATTAAGGAAAATATTGAGACCTACATCAGTTCTTTATTATTTCCACTAATTGCATTGCTAATTTGAATGGTTATGGAGGACAGAGTAGGATTGCCATCTCGTACTGCCATGCCCAGCAGTGCTCCTAGACAGAAAGCTTTCTACTCTGTTTTGCTGATACCGTCTCCCAAACCTACCACTACTCTTTTTGCCTATTTTCTGATTATTATATCCTTCTCAATACTTAGATTATAGTTTTTCTGAGGCCAAGACCATTTTCTTTGTTATTTCTCTGTACAGCAATTGGCATATCATTATCCTGTTGTGCTGTCCTCTCAGGTCAACATGCAGTGAGAACATACAAGCTTTCTTGGAGCTACTTTTTGGTTCATAAACATGGGATTACATTTCACCAGAGGAGTGCAGGAAAGCCTGTACTGTTGTGGTGAAACCTTCGTGTTGCCAGGACTGTGATACTGTTTAATGACTAAAACCTCAAAAAAGAGGTAACAGCTGAGAGCCTGCATTCAAGTTGAAGTGCAGTATCAGTGCCTAATTCCCATCGTCTCCTTAGGAAATTTTCTCTCTCCTTGATGAACTAGTAGTCCAGTAACTTTCATGAAAATTAAATGCAAATAAATAGAATTTTTCAAATATGTGTGCAGTCTTAAGTGCCATTAGAATCACCCTTGGCTGGTTTAGTCTAGTTTTGTTTTTAAACCTGACCTTCAAATATGTGTCTCGCTAAATGCGTTTCTGGGTGCATTTGTTTGGTTTTGTTTTTGGAGATCATGTCATTGTTATATAGCTGAAGAAAGGGTAGTAGAGAAAGCAATGCATCATGGAATGCAAGTGGAACTATTTAGAGTCTCTTCTTTAAAGCACTGCTTCTTTATCTATACCCATCCAGCACTTAGAAAGGAAGGATTTCAGGATATTATGAGCTATATTCTTCTCTTGCTATTCACCTCGTGTTAGTAAGATGCTATTCTGCAAACTCATGGAAATAGCACTGAAGCAAAAGGAGTACTTCCCTCTCTGCAGCAAAAAAACCCAAACTGTATACATCTGATAACAAAAAGGAAACAAATATAAATAGATTATAGATACATACATACATACAAACATATATACATAGAGGTTTTTCCTAAATTTATATTATTTACTTAACTTACATTTACTTTTGGAAAATATATGGATTATTTATAATAGCTATAGAGTAAACTCTTGTGGCCTTTAAAGAGGCATGTGGATTAAGGACTTCTCAAAGAATTGTTTTACAGGAGTGCTGTAGCATTTTTAGAATGAGTGCTTAGATAAAATAGTCACTAAGGGCATGTTATTCCCATAGGCATCTTTTGTACCAAACCTGTGTATTTTTTATTATCTATGCATTCTGACTCAAATCACTAAAATTCTTTCATATATGTACATTTAACTTTAAGCTTATGAATAGAACCAGTTGTTCCAAAGTTAGTAATGTTCCCTGGAACCATGTACTGAATTAGCCCTTCAAGGACTGTATTACTATAATGCAAAATAGATTCAAAGGAATAGTTTGCTTTTATATAAAAGATGAAGAGTGCAGAGTTTTTTTGGTGGGTTCTGTTAGTTAGTTTGTTTGTTTGTTTTTAGTTTAAGAGTGCAATATATGTTTTCTTTAGCTGTAAAAGCACAATCAAGGCAACATGATAAGTGAGTCAGTGTTGTAAAAGTAAAACTAATTTTGCCTTCACTCACATGAGCTATAGAAGGAGGAAGCTTTATTGTCCCTGGGAAGGTGATAAGGCAGAGTAATTGTATATTATACTGTCCTGGAACATCTGCCTGAAGACTGTTGGAGCAATTCATCTATCATGGACGATACAGCATGTTTTGTCTTTCTGCTTTAACCCATCCCCACTGCTGGCCTGCACGAAGGTTTTGATAGGGACTGTGCCTGGGCTGGGGCTCACATTAATCAGTCCCCTTGTTCAACACTCCAGCTGACATAATTACAACCTGCACACAGCAGTTATTCAAGTTGAGTCCTTGTCACTCGTGGTGCGAAACTACACAGCTCAGATCCCGAAGGAGATTGCCTTATCACACAGAACAAGGGCTCACAGGAGTTGAAGAGAATAGAAATGGGAAAATGTCTTCCGGGAGTACTATATATTCCTTTAAAATAAGACATTTGAGAGACTTACAAGGGACAAAGAGAAGCATTGTGCAAGGTCTGAAATGAACAGGTTATTATTTTTAAACGGATTACACAGGCCATTTTTGTGAAATGGACATGCATTATTAAATAAATTCAGTGGTCTCTCTTATCATTCAGTGGCTCTGCACTATTAGTTTTCTTCAGAAGTGATAAAATAGTTTTTGACTTGTATAAGCTTTAAGTATCTCTCGGTAGAAATCATCAGAACACAACTAATAAAAGTGCACATATTATGCCAGTAAAATTGGCACACACATAAGGGAAGATCTGTGAGGATCAGTTAAGGGTGAAGGAGGAAGCATGCAAAAGGCCTTTCGAAGATGAGCAAGTTCATTAGTTTCTGCTGTTGTTCGATACCAGAATGTGAAAGGTGAAGCCAAAGAAGAAGTTTCATATTTTACCATTCTTCCCTCTTTTCATGTTTACTCTCTGTGGGAAAAAAAGATGAGTATTAACAGTATCTATGATAATGAAAGAAGATTATTTTCATGTAATATGGTGGGGTTAATTTTATATGGTAGTGAGTCTTTTCTTTGAGACAGAACCTTTGCATACATGGTCATAGGATAATTTGTTTGGTATTGGTCTATAAAATTCCTCAATATGACAGAATTTCATTGGTATCCAGAAGGCTTTTGCCCTGGTGTTTAAATTCTTTTCTTCTTGAGTCAGCTTTTTGAAGTAATACCAATCAGGCAGTTCCTATTCTTCTCCATCTATAGATTTAGAGTGTTGCCCTGATTTCTCATCTAGTTTAAATCATGTTATATCTGTTAGACATAATTGGGTATTGTTGAAAGAACAGTAAAAATCTGTCTATTCTGGGTGGTCCAATTTTAATCTAATACTTTTACAAAACAGCTTATCTGCAGCTTTGAATAGTCTGAAGTAGAAATGCAGTAGAAATTGCCTTATACGTTTTACTTTACATATAGGTATGCTAGGTGAGCCAAATACATAGTTCAGTGCTTTCATTCCATCTCAGTATCTTTTGGTTAAGTACACAGCACATTAATTTTGATGTGTAGGCTCCAGTGAGTCCTGCTACATGAAAACTGCAGTTTCTTACTGAGCAGCAGGGCGTCCTTATGAGCAAATGTACTCTTGTAGGAACAAAAATCACGTTTTGCTTGCTTCTTACTCTTAGAGCTAGTTCTCCTGAAGTGAATGATGTCTGTGAAGTAAGCTCAAAGTAGAGAGCCAAATGCTGCATTTACTTATATTTGTGGAGAAAATGGCATTATGAGGACATAATCTGAAGAGAATGATGTTTCTCTGATATATGCTTTCAACACACATTTTAGATTAGATAATCAATCATACCTCCAACTAAAGACCCAAATTTGACTTTCAGAATCTAAGATGGTTTTGCAGTATTGACAGCCAGGAAGAATATATTTTAATTCGCAGACTGAACAAATTTCCATGACATCATGGAAGCACAATAAATGACTGACCTCACAATGACATTTTTCAGACTTCAACTGTACTTGTTGGAGACTTTGAGCCAGAAAAAGCCTTAAGCTCAGCCAGTCTGACCTTCTACAGAAAACAAACCGCATAGGTGTTTTTTTCCCAGTTTGCTCTACACTGAACCTCCTACTTCTGACTGAATTTTATGATCTAGAAACATATCCAGGTTTGATCTGAAAACAGGCAAAGTTGCAGAACCAGCTTCCCTTCTGTGAAAGATTAATTGCTGAAGAAATTGTGCTTTGTTTCTCAGTTGAATGTGACTGTAACTTGTAGTCATTCCTTTTGGTTTCGTATAGGTTTTCTCTAAGTTAGGTTGTCCCTTAATCACAACTTTATTAAGTTACCCATGGGCCAAGCTCAAGTGTAATAAGCAAAACAGAAGGGGTTTTTATTTTTAAGTTTTTTGGAGTTCTTTACCCCACTTAACTTCTATTTCTATTTATAATCACTTTGTGGCTGTTTGTTCCCTTTTTAAAATGTAGGCAGTAATACAGGAATGCAGGAAGTAGATATTCTAGAATTGGTTTCTACGGTGTCACAAAGAGGACATTACATCCTTACATTTGCTTGCTACTTCCTTGCTTATACAGCTAAATATAGCATGGGGCCTTTCTGCTTATAGCATCACACTAGAAGTTCACATTAAAATGATGGTCCACTATTCCCTAAATCATTTTCAGTGTCACAGCTTTTCACAGCATTGTCTAAGTTACTGGCATGCATTGTGCAAAGGTGGGGAAGCTAACATGTAATTGTGTGTGTACATGTTGTGACTGAACACGCCTGGCTTCTGCGACTGCTCTGTATGATGGCAGTGTCATTGTTATTAATCATGCTGCCAATTACAGTGTTGTCTGCAAATTTTATTAGCAGGGATTTTATATATGGTTTTGGCATGCATAACAAAAGTGAATCTTTCAGACAATTATTGCTGATTCCTTTGACAAATTGGAACATTTGAAATGAGGAACAAAATGACCATCTCTTTTTGCATGGGGGGTTGGGACTGGGATAGGGCAAGAAGAGGCACTGTATTAGCATTAAAAAAACCTACTTTGAGCAGAGATTGTACAGACCACAGTGCCCTGGGTATGAATCCAGGCTGCAAAGCAACAGGATCTGCCCTCTAGGGAACCGTGTTGTCACTAAAATGGCTGAAGGAACTGACACGAAGGCCAGTTGGACGAAGTACCATCTGCATCTGAGATTGACAGGCAGCCTTTAGGGTCTGTTGCTATCATTTCTGACTCCAGCAACATTAGGAGTCCAGTTTCATCTTGTGCAGCCGCTAGATTCCACACCCTTTCCTAGGCTCCATCTGCACTTCTATATCTGTGAAAATACTTTATGTGTTCCTGAGGATACACAAACAGACTCCACAGAATCGTTCAGTTACTTTATGTGGTCATTAAAAGGAGTACAATAGGGGAAAAATTGATGTTGAAAGGAAATGCGTGTCTTCAATTAAATTCATCCCAGCTTTTTTAAAAAATGGATGTTTTCCATGGCCTCATTTCAGCAAGGTATTTGATCATGTACATAAATTTAACCTTGTGAGTCATTCTTTTGAAGTCAACGGGGGCTGCTTGTACTTAAGCCGCACAAATGCGTGCGTACCTTGTTAAATCGGGGCCTGTGATACCTAAAGCCCCATCTCCATCCTCACACCACTGCAGAGATACGTTTCTCAGACCAACTTCTCTTTTATGCCATCTGCTCTAAGAGGAGAGGAAAGGGGGAGGGAGGAAGCCCAGGAACAATGGAGTGATTATTCTCAGTTACTGTGAAATAGATGAACTCCACCTGCTATTTCTGCCACTTAAACCTTGGCTGACACAGTGCAGCCGTGCGCTGTGCACAGCAGACCCCTGCATCCCTCACGCCGCAGGCACGCAGACCCCTGAGCTGGGCCATCACAGAGACCACTCGCCCTGCAGCAAAGTGGAAGCCAGGAGATCTAGCAAATGTTAACAGAGAGTTTTCAGAAGCAGATCAGTCCTATGAAAAATGGGTTGATTGTTGTTGATTTGGTTTTGGTTTGGGGTTTCTTTCTTTCCTTTGTTTGCTTTGCTTTTTTTTTTCTTCTCTAGTCTGTCAAAGGAGACACTGAGCCTCTCTACAGAGAGCTGCTGGGGCAGACACAAGCTGAGCAGCCCAGCTCTGCATAGCACCTATAGGGACAGTGAGGACCACAGCACAGGTGGAGAGCTGAGGCACATTTCCATGATTTTCTGTACCCTTTCCACCCATTTCTTCCCAGTCTAGCAGTTTGGACATAATTTCCAGGTTTCTGTCTAAAAGCCTCTTCTTTATTTCTTTCTCTTTTCTTGTAGGAAATAGAATTAGTGGAAGCATTTAAGGCAGGATGCTGTCGTTCCTTGGAATCACAGATGGGCTTTTGCCTGGAAAAAGCATGTTTTCTTTAAATTGTGGAGTCTGTTGTTTGCTTTTTTTTTTACAAAAATACTCTGAAAATTCATTAGTAGATCTAGATGCCAGCACTGGGTCTATACTTTGGTTTTTGTTCACTGTGCAGGGTTGTAACTGGCTTTACATATTCCTCAGAGGTGAACAAGACTAGAGTACATCACTTCTTATTTCCCTTAAGAATTTCCAATTACCCTGAATTTGCCTTTAAAAGCACTTACTTTGGCTATCGTAATGATCAATTACTTGAAACTGGGAATTTTAATTCCAATACATTGTAAATAGAATGGTGGATCTGTGGCCAAATTACAATTTGGACATGCTAGTCTGCTGAATGGAGCTTAGACACAAGTAGTAATTTTCAATCTTCCATCATTTTGTGTGCTGACGCACAAGTTTTTGCTGCTTCCCTACAGGGCTCTGCTACTTTTTAGCAGCCAGCATTGGACATCTGTCACACATACTGTATGTCATAACAAATAGATCATTACAGAAAAAAATGCAAAGCTAAAAATGTAGAAAAGCAGAAAACATTATGATTATTATCCCTGGGTGTTGGTATAATACTATCAGAATAAATCCCAAATACATTTTAATTATTTTCTTTGTGAAACTGACTGTATTGTAAATTCTCATTAAAGCATGTAAATGTAGTGTACTCTCTTTTACGGGCTACTTTGTATTTTCTGAGTGGCAATACACACAATACATGACAGTACGTGAAAACTCAGCCATCCATGCGGCCACCAGGTTGTTGGGCATGCGTTTTTATGGCACTGTGGGTGTGTGTTTCTGTCACCTTCTCTTGGTAGAGTTGAAAAGCTGTGAGCAAATACTCGCTGCAGAAGCAGCTGTGGCAGCAAAGGTGTTGTTTGTGCCCAGCAGCTCATTGCCTCTGTCCACCAGAGGTCTTTGGAAACAGCACAGGGAGGTGTTTGGCAGCAGTGACATGGGCAGAGCTGAGGTGGCACTGGGTGCCTTAGAGTTGCCCTCCTGAGTTCCCACGGAGCTGTGTGCTGCTAATTCTGGCAAGAGGATCATAAGTCCCTTGAGAACTGGTTACAGAGCATCAGCACTTGTACCCATGTGATTGTTTCCCACTCACTTAAAACTTAAATAAAAGGTGGACCTTTTGGTTTTGAAGGCAAAGAGCAAGGAAAAAGTAACCCAGGTGCATGTTAGTAGTGAGAAGGCTGAGAAAATGTATTTCTTTTCTTGTACATGTATACATAAATATATATGTTATATGTGTGTGTTAATATCTAATAATAATTTCAGTTTTATAATTTTTTTTTGCCACATTTTTGACTGCGATATTTTACTGGTTTTGTTGTTATTTCTTGTGCAGTACTGTATTGACTTGTAGCACTGAAGAGGTAAGCTTTAAGTTTTAAACTTGCAGTCTGAATTTCCAGTGATATGTGCAGATTATGTATTATTATGTAGCTAGTTTGAACTAACTGGCAATCAGTTTATTTTATTTTAAAACCAGAAATGTAGCTAAATGTTGAATATGCAGGGAAGAATTTTTGGTTGGTTGGTTGGTTTGTTTGGGTTTTTGCTAAGTAGAAGTTGGGCAGAGTGACTGTCATTGTGGAGGTTTTGACTGAATAAGCCTGTTTGTATAATGTAATTACCACAGATTGAGGTATTTGTTTCTTTCCTGTCAAGAAAATATTGCCCATTAGGTTGTTTACCACCACCCTACTGAATGCTAGTTTTCATACAGTTCAGTGACAGCAAGAAACAAAGGCAGGCTAGAAAGGTTGTATTTTGGAAAGCAGTAATGCTGAAAACAATCTGAAAGGTCCCTGCATTTATCTGAGTGTGCAGGAGCTCTTGGTGCTGCATCTGGAGAATGCTGAGCTCAGGGAAAGTCACAGCATTCATGTATGCAGCACTGATGTGAAACATGAATGTATTCAAAGCTTAAAGCAACTGGAAACAATGCAGGGAGAACCTGATGATTCCTCAGAGTGAGTTGAAAGGAGCTCTGTCTCTGTAGCTCTTCCACTGGAGGTCCCAGTATCAGGAGATTCTACACCCAAGCAAGGTGTGTTGGACAGGTAGCAGTAGAGTAACTTGCCTATGATTTCAAAGGATTCCCCATTGCTCTCTATCACAAACCATGTGTTAGTACCAAAAGGGTTATGGTTTGAGAAGAGAATCACTGGGCAAATGTTTATGAACTGTGATAACAATGAGGTCAAGCTAAATGTTCCATATGATTTTGTGTTTCAAAAAATCTATGGCTCTCCTTTTCTAGTGTAATTACATTATTGCAATTTTGATTTAAAGACAGTTTTCCAAGTTAGATGGCATTTTCTGTGAAAGAAATACCTGCAAACGTTTGGTGTATAACTGAGGTAAAGAACCTACAATAGTGCATATTGCTTCTTTGAGAAGTTTGCTTTCTTCATAATTGCTTTTATTTCTGGAAAAAAGCATCTGGAGACTTTACTATTTTTCAATCAAAATGCTGCAATTTCTCTATACTTGCAGGTTGCACAGCAGGGTATAAAGGGTGCAGAAGACCTTCAGAATGCTGTTTGTCTGAAAGTGAACTTGATTCATACTGACAAACAGGGAAAAAATAGAAATCTTTTCAATCAGTTGGTTGTATCACTGTTTGTTTTTATGTTGTAAATAGTGATGTCAATGGAGCTGCCTTATGTGTTTTACGTTACATGCATTTCTCTGCAGAAAGAGGATGTTTATACCTAATGTCCTGGAGAAGACCTTTTGAAAAAGGTTTATTTTGTGCAAATAAGAGTCCTACAAGGTGCTAAAATTTTTAAAACTTAGTGGACTACATAATTAACATTTTGCCTCATTTGCGCCTCTGAAACCTTTCATTTCCATGTCTTGCAGTAAGTGTCTTTCTGAAAATGTCAGGCACTGCATAATGGAAGAGTGTTCTAATTTCAGTTTCTTATTAGTAAATAGGAAAAAAAAAATTTTACTTCCTGCAATAGTTCGTTTAGCTGTTTAATGCAATACTAATGTATTCTCATGTGGAAAACCCTTAAAATATAGAAACATTCCTATTCTGCATGGTCAAATTTAGAATTGACAGATATTTTGTGAATTTCTCTTATTTCATGATTTTTATCCAAAACACCCTCTAAAAGACAAGGACAGTGAATAGATTGGTGCTGGGCAGCCACAGGTCTGCAGTTAACTACTGAACTTGGCTGTTTACAGAGGCTGCTCCAACCAGCCCTGCTGGCTGAGGGGAGTGCAGAGCACGACCTGCTGCATCAGAGCAGAGGGATGAGTCCCTCTGCACGGAGAAGGGATGCCCAAATCCCTGCCCTCACACAGCTTGTACTGCTTGCTGGTGAGACTGGCTGGCTGAGCTCTGCAAGACTGGAGAGGAGGGAGAGATAAGGGAATAGTAACTGCAGACAGCACTTACTGAGGGGACCTTCAGGTTGACTGTTCTCCCCCAGCACAGATTTGCTCCAAGACTCGTTGTTCCACCCATGTTTCCCTGCTGCTGCCTTTGAACTCCCATCTCTGCCATGTACAAAGTGCTCGTCACTGCTCTGCCATCCCAGACCCCTGAGCAGTGCTGCTGTTTACAGTGGGGTAGGCCTAGTTTTGCTGAGGAATCCGGTCTTTTGCACATTGTAGCTTGCCAATGCGTCTGAGAAAGTGTCTTCATTGGGGCACTTATACTGCCTTCTAGGGGCTAAAAGAATGACTGTACCTTTTGGGTTAAGGAGGAAGGCAGTTATGAGGACTTCTGTCCCATCCACCAGAAGCATGATTTTTTTCACTCTTCTGTAGACTGGGCACTCTATTTCTTGCTCTCAGTACAATGTCGTGATTTTTTAGGGGATTTTTTTGTTTTGTTTTGTAAAAGAACTGAAGCGTGTATATATATAAGAATAGGAGAAGGAAGGCAAAGTAAAACAGAGGCAACAGCTTCTTATGTTGAGAAAATATCTGGCCATTTTCTACAATTTCTAATGTTCTGCTTTATTTCACTCTCCCAACAAAGTGAAATGATCAATGGTGCTAAGATGCAACGGTGCAGATGGCTGTGGAACAGTGCATCAGACTTCCTGGTCACAGGATGATGCCTGTGCAAGCTTAATGACCACTGAAAACTTGAATAAATTGTTTGTAATCAGAGTATCCCGAATCAGGAGAGAGAGAGGGCTGGGAGTGGTCAGTGTGGAGAAAAGACTCAGGGGATGTCCTCAGTATGCACATATACCTGAAGGGAAGCTCTAAAGAGGAGGAAGCCAAGCTCTTTTGCAGTGGTGCCCAGAGACAGAACAAGAGGTAATTGGTACAAACAGGAAGATGGGAGGCTTCCTCTGAACATCAGGAAACAAAATTCCATTGTTAGGGTGACTGAGCACTGGCACAGGCAGCCCAGGGAGGGTGGGAGATATCTTTGGAGATATTCAGAAGCTGCCTAAAAATGGCCCTGGGCAACTGGCCATGCGTCATCTTTGCTGAGCAGCAGGGATGGACCAGACAATCTTGAGAAGTCCCTTTGAACCTTAAGCATGCTGTGATTCTGTGACTAAAGTACCATTTTACAGCTGACAAGTCATTTCCAGTTTATGATACTTGAATACACAGCAACCTCTCATTTTTTGAGAGCAGATAAAGATACCTGGTTGGTAGGAATGGCAACATAGAATGTGCAGCTAGAAGAGCAATGGGAACACACCTCTGTGCGATGAACATTTGAGAAAAATACCCTTTTTTGGTTTTTTTCCAGAAGAGGTTTTCTGTTCATCTTAAGTAGTAGCTGCATTTCTCAGGAGAATCCTTACCATGTGTCTCCCTTATTTCAAAGTGTTTACAGAAATGTGGGAGCTCTCCTGGATGTGGAAAGTAGACCTGTGTCCTTCCCAGTATATCAGTCTTTCATGGAGGAGGTCTTACAGGTTTGTTGCATGGGAAGTATGGGCTGAGCTTTTCAGCTCCTTGTATTTCCTGTTCATCTGCAACGTACCTTAGCAACATGTTCCATCTCTTCTTTCACTGTGTGTAGCACTGACAAGACACTGAAAAATCCATACAGGCCTCCCTCTTCCCTTTAATAGGGTTTTTGTGGGGTTTACATCAAGTCTCAAACCTTTCTTCACATCTAATAAGAAGGCTTGCTGAAAGACATGAAATAAAAAGAAAATTTTTGTAGTGTTTCTCTACATCAGAATTGAATATAAACTCATTCACTGTAGGTTTAGACTAATTAAGTCTCTCTAATGAGCTCTCTTCCTGTTACTTCAGATCATGGACAAATTGACAGAAATATATATGTTTGATTTTTAAAATGGATCATGAGGATGAAAGCATGCTTACATGGTAATAGTAATTTAACTTAGAAACCTATACAGTAGCTTTACTGAAATACAGGCTAGTCTCCTAAAACCTGCATTTATTTGTTTGTGGCTATAATTCAGACTGGAACTCAAAAACCAGAAAGACTTTCCTCAAACTATTTTTAATGGGCTGGTTTCTGTTTTCCAAATTTCAGCACAAAGGAAATCTGTATTTCAAGGTTAATAAACACCTGGAAGTGAATCCTATAATACAAGGCCTGTCAAAAGTTTAACTATCATCACTATTGCAACACTATAATGTTTAAGTTATATTCTGGTCATGAGAAAGCTTTAATAAAAGTACAGTGCTGTTTAAAATCACAGACCTCTGTGTTTACTCATGCACTAGGAAGTGATGTAACTACATACACAATGTGTTGGTGGGGGTGTTCTGTGTCAGACATATAATAACATATTTGTACAGTACGTGGGAGAAGACTCCTAATAAAACACACATTCAAAGCACGCTGAATAATTTAAAAACATTTTATGTGCAGTGCACTTTTGTCCTGTCGTATTTAAAGGTATCACTTGGCTTCAAAAGTGCTTGGATTTGCCAGTTGTTACCATCATGGTTTACCTTATGATGGCAATTGCTGCTTTGCAACCTAATATGAGGGGCCATTTGTAATGCCTCGTGATCTCATAGTCCTCATTTCTGATTAAGCCTTCCAGGCCTTGTCACATGGTAAAATATGGGTTTAATTTTTTTATATCTGTATATTGGTGTGTTTAGCAACAGATTTTTACTGATGACTGAATAAATGAGGCTTCAGGATTGCTCTATTTTAAGTGGCTGGAGCAAATTCCAAATCAAAGGAGACAGAACTGGCCTTTTATGGCTTGAACAGGCTAAGTTTTCTTCACAACTCTTACATAGGTTTCCACAGATCCTTTATATATTTCACAGAAATATTTCAAAGTAAAAAGTTTTATATCTTTCCTTAACATAGTATGAGAGCTGAGCTAAAAGAACACAGATATTTTATTTCAGATTCGTATGCTCTGCTTTAATCTAATGCCCTTTAAAGTATAACCCATGATAGAAGGTTACCAGGTTGTCTCCTGCTTTCATTGCAGTATACACTACCTTTTTTACTTTTTTTGGAAAATACATATTTCATTTTAACAACATTTATGAGCATTGTAACTTTTTTAGGGCTGAACCCTGAAAAATGCTGAGGACCAATATTTTCTATATTTTTCAGTGATAAGTGTCTTCTCTGACATTCTCAGGCATCTGATCATTATACCAGTATATAGCAGATGGACATGACAGAGGGTGAGCTTTGGCAGCACCGTGAGGCAGATACCAACTTTACTATGACCATTTCCAAGGGAGAGACAAGCATTCCAGCAGAAGTTCAGGCTGCTACTTCCAGTTTATTTTGGGGGTCCTTTTTTTAGGTGCCTGTAACTGTGGAATTTCTATCAGTGATAGGTATATAACCAGTTGCCCAAAATGCTACAGTTGCCTTATTTGAGTCTTTATGAAGTATTATGCATTTGTGTGGTTTACCCAAGTGTTTGTACGTTTTTCAGTTAGGCTGAATTACTGTTCTTAGTTTGGCAATAATAATAGTATATGCTAGTAAAAAAGTCTAAATAAAACCCCAAAGCAATGGTACACATGGACAGTTCTGTTCTTTTGAGTCAAGAATAAATATACTGACTATTTCTGATTGAAATAAATGGAGCAGCAGTGTATTTTATGTTGTATTCATCACTAAGTTTGAGTAAGTGGGAAATTCTAATGCAAAATAATTTTGTAATGGGACTGGAAAATTTTAAAGACTAGAAATTAAAAATTACTGCTGTGTGGATCTCTCTGTGAATAAGGGAAAAGTGAAATATTTTCTTAATACTTTCTTTCAGAAATATGATTATAAATATTGCTTTGAAATGTGTTAAACTAATTGTGTATGTAATCTGACTTTTACGCACGAAACCTCCACTACTTTCACGAAAACTGTGTTTAAGATGTAAACCGGAATCCTTGTGTATTTTCAAAAAGACGTAAACTTGAACAACTCAATTCTCTTTCCTAGGAACAGTTTCCACAGCAAGATGAAAGAAGGTGGAACATGCTTGTAAAAATCATTCACAGCAACTCCTATTGAATTTAGGAACTGTGTAGGAAAGACTCCATGAGCTCCACTGGGAATATTACAGGCATTTGTGTATTTCAGTTTTGCTAAGTAAAGACTTTTGCTTAATTTCTGTCCATCATTGACTACCATGAGAAAAATAGAAATCCTGTAAATGTAACAAATCAATCATACTGGTTCAGATGTAATGTTCAGTTAACCTGAAACAGCTTTGAGAGCCTTCATGAAAAGGACAACATTTATGCAAAACCTAAGAGAGTGCAAAAAATCTACGGATAATGAAAAATGAGTGATGACTACTGATTTTCTAACACTAGGTTTTATTTGAGCCACTGGTAGAAAATATATATTTGTCTTTTTTCTTTTTTTTCATTGCTGTTTAGGTCTAACTGTGCAGAAAATATCCGTAAACACATCTTGCATACGGGAAAGCATGAAGGAGTAAAAATGTATAACTGTCCTAGGTGTGACTATGGAACAAACATCCCTGTGGAGTTTCGTAACCACTTGAAAGAACTACACCCAGACATTGAAAATCCTGATCTGGCATACTTGCATGCTGGTAAGGTCCTTCCTCCCTTTGCTTAGAAATTCTTTTCTAAATGCACGTGCTTAAATGATTGTAAAAAGTAGAAGTTATCATTTATTCTGAGGAAGAACATTGTTTTTAAATGGGCTTAATCCTCTTCAAGTTTTCCAGGGTTGAAGATTATGCATTAAGCACTGAAATCTATTCATGTTGCACAAGCAAATCTTGCAGTTCAATAAATAAACATCAGAAGTTCATACTATGTACATGCCTCATTTTGAAATCTTACTGTACTTTTAGGGAGAAATATTTTTTAACATTTTTATTAAATCCCTCTGCCTATGCTATTCCCCCAAGAACAGAAAAACAAAATTCCATAGGAAATACAGTGGCAAATTAATGCACTGCTTTAAAAATTCTTAGATTTCATTTCAAAAAAGTCGACTGTTCCTCATTAAAATACAGAACAGCAGAGCTCAACCAACAACTTAGATGTATGTTTTCAGGCTTTTTGTTAGAGAGCATACGCATGGAAGTCACTGGAGGAATGCAAAACAAAAACATTGCTTTGGAAACAGGAATTAAAAGAAAAGAGATGGGATGTTTTCTGTTCAGGAACAAGTTTTTGGGGTTTTATTTGGTTTTGGGTTTGTTTTTTTTTAATAGAGTCTACAGTTCAGAGTGGAAGGGAGAAGATTAATGGAAGCATCAAGTTAGGAGAAAAATAGAGTTCAGTGGCAGGAGGTTAGGAGAAATAATACAAAATTAGTGTGGAGCTTGTATAAAAATGTGATCTTAATGCAGGAGAGGCAGATAACTTAGACATCACTGGGTAAAAAGACAAGTCAGAGCAGTGGGAAAAAAGAACAGATGGTGAGAAGAAAGAGTTGGGAAATCCAGAGGAGGAAGAAGCTATGTGGGCCAAAGTCTCCCTGAGATGCAAATTATTCTTCCATTGAATTACAACTGTTAGTACTCCTGTGTCAGACTTGAATATTGTGTAAGGAATTAATTTAATAGTTTTTGATACCCTCATACCTGTAAAAAAGCAAAATCTGGAGAATTTTCATGCAGCTTTGTGCAGTATGTACACTGTAGTTATTTTAAAACCTCTCAGTCTTCTCAAAATGACTGCTTGCTTTTCTGACTAGAGGCAGTGTATTATTTGTACCATATATTTCTATTTGCCAAGTATTCCACTTCATTTTGGAACCAATCATCATGTCATGTCAGCATATGGTGGATAATATCTGGATGTGCAAACAAAATGCCAGTTGGCAGAATACCAATTTCAAAATAGGTCAGAAAACTGATCACATTTCACCATAGTTCTCACTAAAGCAAATGAATATTCAACTCAGAGCTTAAATCCAGACACTGTTGGATTTTTACTACAATAATCCCACTTAATATGAAAAAATCAAATGCTTTCAATAGACAGACAGATATAACAGAGAGCTGTAACAGTGATAGAATCACTAACAATCCAAAATTACAAACATTTTATGTACATTTTCCCATTATTAGTTCAAGACTATATCTGGGTAAATTAATTGTTCATTGCAGCATGCTGTGGTTAAAACTGTTCAGCTTGGAAACAGGAAAACAGTCATCAGTCATCAGAGTGTTGTATCCTACTGCTATTTCTTTTCTATACATTCACTCTCATACTGTAGAAATCTCCTTGCGCTAAACAGAGTACTGTGCAAATATATTAGGACTAGCAAGAACAGATTGTCACCTGATTATTCTAGGCTGGCCTAGAACTGGTATACAACAAAAGTCTTGAAACATTGTTTGCATAATCCCATTGCTGAAAAGGTGATACTGTATTTTCCTTTCAAAAAGAACAATTATTAAAGAAGAACCTGTGTGATGATTGCGTCTTCACACCATTGTTAAATTAAAGGACATTTCTTTTCTTCTTTTCAATCCATTTCTGGCTGCTGGACATCTGAGAGTTAAAGGTTTTCGAGAAGATTTTTAGAGGAATGAAGGACAAGTCCTGTGCCCTGGCTAACATCCCTTATAAAAATAAGATTTGTTCTGTGTCTGGTTCACAGTTACTGATGACTTATTGGTCATTGGCTGCACCCACAGAGAATCTACAACACGACATAGAACCCCTTAGGATGATACGAGTATGAAAGTGTCATACAAGATTGATTTTTTTTTTTAACTTAAACATATTTGTCTGTCTTTTATGTTCTAATATTGCTTTATAACAGGAAAGCCAGTCCTTTTGCTTCTTTGAGAAGATAGAAACAGACTAAGTCTTCACTGGCAAAGAGACAGACATCAACTCCAGCCACTTTGCAGGACAAGCAGAAACTCCTTCACCACAGCCCATGAAGAGAGGAGCTGTGGAGTACCTTTAAGATGTGACTGGGAGTAAAAGTCAAGTCTGTTTCTTGTCTGTGAAATTAAGATTGACAGTTGGATTTCTAATTTAAATTAAATACTCTTTATAATTGTTGCGGGAAGAGTGGAAGCTTCAGACAAGCCTTAGCCTCAGATTCTGGCAACAGTTTAAGTTCAAGGAATCATCCTGGCCTGCAAGTTCTAATGATGGCAAGTCAGATCTATTTATTAAATGAATTATTTATTAAACAGACAAGAGATAGCAGATGAAAGATCTTAATCAGAATTGCTTACTACACAGTATGAAACTAAAAAAAACTACTAGTAGATCACAGTATAACATAAAAAATGCACAGTATCAAGGTACACATATTAGGTATTGCTATATTAGAGCTAGGAAAAGAAATAGTATTGATTAGGAGTCAGATCTAATTTATCACTGAAACCATGATCATGTGCACATTCCTTCACTTAATCCCTGGGGAGTAACCACAAAGCAGATGTCCCTATTCATGGGAGAAACTCCACACATTTCCAGGAAATGTATAGAAGATTTCTGCTTTGTGGAAGTTTGGTGTGGCTCTTACAGTTGTAAAGTGAATGTCTGTCTGTCAAAAATCTGAGCTATCTTTCCAGATCTCACTTCCATCTGTAAGATGTTTTTTGGCAGTTGGGAGATATTAACCCCATGGCACAAAATAACCCACTATAATACATCTTGTCCTGTTTGAGTCATCTGGCTGGTTAACAAACAACAGATAAGCTCTGGTGGGCAGTGAGATGCCCTGCTACAATAATATAATGCTCTAAATATTAGTTTCTGTTTAGCTTTCTTTGGCAGCTACTATACTGCTTTAAGGGGTCAGTGGTAGTAAGGAGCTTAAGGAAGCTGCATTTCTAAGGGAGAGGCTGTGGAAGATGGAAGGCAAAAGAAGTTGGTTTTTACATTTGTGAGGATGATACGGTAATGCAAAGTGATAGCACTTCTGTTCTAAACTGATATATAGAAATGCCAGAAAACCAGGTCTTCAGGCTTTCTTTCCTCTTTTTGCTATAGGTTCCCTCTGTCATAGAGGGAGTTATTTAACAATACAACTATATTCCATATAAATTTTGCATATTTTTAAACAATAACAGTCTGGATTATACTTCTGTCTTTAACTTGTAAAATTTACTACATTTGAACAGCAGGCCTTTAATGCACACAAGCCAACAAAGATATATGCAGTGCACATAAAATTGTGAATTGAATTTGCTAGGCCACACTTCAAATACCAGTTTATGCATTTAACCTTAATTTTTATACAAATCATCAAATCTGTTTTTTAAAATGTCTGTGTGTTGTTCTGTAGGAGCTTGGTGCCTATTTCTTGGTGCTTATATTATCTAAACCCATTTTCTCAAGGTCTGTGTTAAAATTGAAATTTTGTTGGGAAAAAAGCCAGGAATCCAGAGACTGTTATCCATTACCACAATATGCATTTATTTTCTTTTTAAAACCGCATTTAAGATACTGATAGATCTTATGGCTGTTCTAAGAACAGAATTGGGCTTACTAGCAAGCTAATGAATCCTGCAGGTAATGTTTAAGTGATAGAAATTTGGTTCTAGTGGAAGCTGTTTATGTACATTCTTGTCATCCATGTGCAAATCTGAATGTATGTCATTACAAATGGAAAATGAATGCAATAGATGAGCGAATTGTCATGTCGTGTTGGTGACTCTCATTTTAGTGATTTTTCTGAAAGTGAGATTATTTGATTTTTAAAAAAAAATTAGTTTCTTACTGTGGGCTTGTCTGAATTGTGAGTCTCAAAGCAAGCTGAAGAAATCTTTTGATTCTTGTGTGCATTACATTTCCAAAATTCTTGATGTGATTTCTTCTAACTAATGCTACATTGCAATGCTGAGTTGACCTGAACCTGAATACTATGTGAAGTGGGACAGGAGAAGAGCCCGTACCTGTGGTAGATCTTGCAAGGGATCAGTATTGCAGTTTTCTTTGTTGGTGCTTTGTCTGCTTTGGAGCAGCATCACTTGGTGGTGATAATTCCAGTTTGAACTAAATGTTCATCATTTAGGAGCTCTTGTCTTACAAACGTTGTGATACTGATATGATGCATTATTTATATCCAAACAGTGGAATATCTGTGCCTGAACATGTCCATTATTCCAATAGCTGCAGAGTTCATGGCATCTCACAGTGTGCCATAGTAGCCTTCTGTGGATACTAAACTGGTCATAAGCAAAAAACTCTTCAGACAGAAGGGAAGCAATTTGCTCATTATTGGTTTTGTGATAATGTTGAAAGTTATGCGGTGATACTGAGGGTTTTTTCCATATCATTATTTCCATGCTGCACTGTAAAAAGTGAGATGATTTCCAAGAATTAATGCAACCCTAGAAATCAGAATAACCTGGTTTTTCACTGAGCAAAAGATATAATGGTCCTACTTTTTGTATAAGTTTCCGCATGTGCAAAATAGGTGCAGTGCTTCCATAGTTTGAGTCAAAAAGCTCTTGCTGGAAAATGGCTTTACCACAGTCAACTGTGTGATTAAGGAACTCCTTAAGGCATTGAGCAGAAAATTTGGTGATGTTTAATTTAGAATTAGCAGTCATGCCAAATACTTCTTGGAAACTGTTTAAAAAAAAAGAAATCAATGAATTGAAACCAGCTCAATTAATTGTATTCTTTGGTAAGGGGTTGCTTTTAGTTTTCTGTGCTTGCAAAGCACTCAAATTTCCAGCGTGAGTTGAGAGAGTGTACCACCCATAGCCCCATGAGAAGGAGTGGAGGATCACTTACCCCTATGGCTCCTGACAGAACTTAAAGTGTGAGCTTCTTCCCCACTCTGCACAGATATGTTTTGGGGAATGCTTGGAAGTACAGCTTTGTGTGCCTGTGCCTCTGTGAAAATTATATGTGCCTCTGGGGTTGGGCATTCACAGAACAAAGATCGTGACGATTGTGTTTTGGCAGTTGGCTGCCTACGTGGTGATTGAACGCTTAGTGTTCATGAAGAGTTACATAATTCATGACCAAATGATAGATAGGTACTTGATTATAGTGTATGAGTTGCTTCACAGGGAGAAAATATCAGACATGAGCTACTCTTAGTCTAGCTGAGAAAAGCCTAAGAAAAATCAGTTACTGAAAGCATAGTCAGACAAATTGAAATGAGAAACAAGGTGCAAACACTTAAATATGAGGTCAATTGAGCTCTGGCAGCAACTAGCAAAAGAAATTATTCTTGTTCTGTTCCTTTGAGCCTTGAGAAGACTGGATGTCTTTCTGGAAAATAGGTTTTAGGAGGGCCCAAGGTTGCTGGGTTCACTGCAAAACATAAAGGGGCTTTGATATACCAGAAGTTGGACTATTATCTAATAGTCCTTTCTGTTCTTAAGTCTTCTAACAGTGTTAATCTCCAGCCTCCTGGTAAGGGCTTTGGTTGAGTATCTAAAGTGTTTGGATGTTGTGATAGCAGTGGAATAGCTCAGGAGACAGGTAAGTCCCCCAAAGCCTGCTTTCTCAGAGAGGAAACAGTCCCATCATCTCTCACTCTCTTTGCGCCTGAAGTGGAAATACAGTCACTTAAACTGTTTGTTTCTGGTATGTCATTAAATCCTTGATAAAATATCTTATAACATACATTTATTTATTTGTTTAATGTGTTTGAAGAATCCATATAAAATTCTGCTTTTTCCCTGGCAGTTCCCTTACTGTGTTTTTGTCTCCTCTTTCATATGTGTTTGAAAAGTACTTCTTCAAACTTTAGGTGCACTTTTCAAAAGGCCTTGCTTTCCACATATTTCTCTTTCGGTTTCTTTAGCTTTTGAGAAACAGGGCTGTACCAGCAACCTGCAGCACGATTGCATCATCAGCAAGGGACAAAATTGTGATCCTATCAGTTGTAACAGTTGCAATATTCATGAATAGAATTCTGAAAGTTCAAATAGTTAATCCCAAATAAAATTGTGATCTTTATCCCACTTGACAGCTACATTTATCAAATTATTAAGAGAAAAAATTGATTGCTAAAAGTTATGGTGTGATCTATTATGTGATTTTATCAAGGTATAACTGTATTACCAACTGGAAACTGCAGACCTATTCAGAATGTGAATTGGACCCACAGAACCAGATAATATAGCAATTATACTAGTATCCTAGTTCTTTTCTACTTCTAAATTTTTTTTTGCTACACCTTTCTTTTGTGTCTTTTGATTCTTTAATAGAAAATATAGAGTTAAAAAATAGGCAAAACGAAATCATAAGAGCCTGTTTGCTCTTGTACTCTCTGAATTTATCTAACTACAAAAATATAAAATCAGTAAATGCTATTTATCAATGAAGCAATGGAAATACAAGTCAGTTGAGTACTTATGCAATCTTGTAATTCATACCTCATGTAAAACCTCCAAAGAGTAAATACACAGTGTTGTTTGCAAGCGTATTTAGCTATTTTTTTAATAGTTAATGTTCTTAGTCTTTATCACTGTTTAAATAAAACACTTTAAATGCTGTCATTTGAAGCAAAATTGTCATTGCTAGATATAGGCAAATCAGGTGCAAGCTTTTACAGCAGCGGAATATTGCTTGGGTTTCTAGTCAGATAAAACATTATTTTTGATGGCTGGTATTCTTTAAAAAAAGGAAAAGGCAGCAGCAGCTCTGCTTCAAACAGGTTTGCTCTTGTCATAGCTATTAGTACCAGTCTTTCAATAGCATGTCATGTTGATTGGCAGACACTCCCTTTCCTCTTTTGTGAAGAATAATAATTTTAGTGTGTGCTTGAAATAAAAACCTAGTATAAATGATTTTCTGTTTGTAAAGGAGAAAGCCAGGTTCTTTTTAACATATGTAGATTATGTATTATTGTGTTTCAGGAAAGATTAATCTATGTTTAAAAAAATCTCAGTAATTTTTTTAGAACTGTCATTTGTTAGAAGGCATTGTATACCTAGCAGAGCTTCCATAGCCAGTATATTTATCTGGGTGGTCATGACATCAGAGCTGGTTCTTTCTCGGTAACAAGTGAAGTAGAAAAAAAAAATTGAGTTCATGAAAGTACTTTGTCTTTTTTTTTTCTTTTTCTCTAGAATATAGCTTTTTCTGCTGCTGTCGAAGAGCATAGGGACTCCTTTCATAGTTCCTTAGTTACTTTTCCTGAACAATCAGCATATATTCCTGCTGAGTGACATGAAAGGAGGTGTTGAAATATTTTGATGCCAATATTACATCATCTAATATTCAAAACCCACCACTATTAATATTAGTTATATCCTTTAAGTGAATGTTATTCTCAGATAAGAATGAAAGCCAATCAGTCTCACTAAAGAAAAAGTGTTCAGAATATAGTTTTAAAGGAAAAGGAAAATACGACCTAGACCAAAGTCTGGAACACCTCTGNGATAAGAATGAAAGCCAATCAGTCCCACTAAAGAAAAAGTGTTCAGAATATAAAGGAAAAGGAAAATACAACCTAAACCAAAGTCTGGAACACCTCCTAATACCTCTGCTCAGTGGAGGTATAACAGGTGTCCTGTTGTGTGCCATAAGCTGCAGGGCCATTGCACAGGGGTTTCCATATTGTGTGTAGCACCAAAACCATGCAGTCACAGTCCTGCTTTCTTTTCAGTGCATTTCTGTCCACGGCCCTCTTAGCAGTCATCGTTCCTTTTCTGAAAATTATCCCACTTTGTAACAGGCGACTAATTTTTGTGGTGTGAGCTATTGCTCCTGAGCAGATGAATCTCTTTGCCCATACCAAAATATTTAATCTGGATGTTGGTGTGTGCCTCCTTTCCTGTCGTTCCTCTCTGTGGCATTCCAGTTTCCAAATCTGGGAACTCTTCAGGCCTGATTTTTTTGTTGAACCCTTAATGCCCACCTTGTATCTGCCCCCAGAACACCCTTGGATGGGCATCTGCTTAGCAAATTCCTTGCATTGCCCATGCTGGATCCCTGCTGGTGTCCATAAAGCCTGGTACCTCTGCAAGGATGTCGGGTTCGCTGATGAAAAGAAGGTAATCTTACTCCAAGATACCATTTCATTATATTAATAGATAAAATATCCTTCATGAAGAACGAGCCACATTATTGCCTATTTGGAGCTAAAAATAGGCTATCCTAACATAAAACTTTTAAAGCAAGGCTGAAATATTTAAGTGCAGAAGTAGAAGAAAGCCCTTAAGACACGACAGCCATCTAGAAAGGCAAAACTATTTAATTGTGCTAGGAGATATATAGTATGTGGCAAATGTAAATAATAAAAGGAAATACTAGTATTGGAATATCAACATATTAAAATTCAGAGAAAGGCACCAAAAAATGGGATATCAAGAAAACTTTAAAAAAAAAAAAAACCAAAAAGAAAGATAATAATCTTACAGGAGGAATAAAAAATTAAGATGTATAGTGCCTAGGAATAATTCAGGATATTTTTATGTAGAGATTGTCCTGTACTCTGAACATTTAAATTGCTTTCCTATTATACTCTTTTAAGAGTAGATCTCGTAGTCTACCATCCAGGGAAGTTATGCTGGAGTTCTAAAAAATAAAAATATCTTATTTTTTTTATTTCCATTAAATTAAATATAAAATAAAATGCAACTTGAAGAATTAAATGAAAATTTTGATTTAAAATGTATGGTAAATGTTTAATATATGTAGTAGATAAAAATTATTTAATAACTTATATTTTTAAACTGTATTGAAAATAATTCTGTATTCCTAGTCTGTGCTATAAATATTTTTTAAAAATTTAATTCCAAGGAAATATAAATAATAAATATCTGTAAATAAACCTAAATGACAGATTTCTCAATTGTGCTGTCTCCATTATGAACTAATTATTTCATCATTTGCAGAGTTAAACTAACAGTACTTCAAAGACCTATGGGCACTATATTTCAAATAACCATAGCAGGGTGTATTTTGCCTACATAATGCCACCACCTCTTGGTAGCTTTCTCTGTGGATGTGCATTATTTAGGGAACACTTTATGCTTTTTCTTCCTGTGAGATGTTACTAGCATCCCAACAACCTGCACTGGAGTTACTCTTGATAAGTAGCTTAAATGGTTAATATTTTGTAAATCTGCCTGCAAGTCTTTGAGTTTTAGATTTTTTTATAATTTACACAGAATTAGTTGCTTGTTAGACATAGTTTCATTACTGCACAAATAATAGCAAATAATTTCAGGATCAGAAAAGTGCCGATGTTGCGGTTTACAGCTACGAACTAAGTGCCACACCTCAATCACCCATTCCCACCAGTGGAGGGATGAAGGGGATCAGAAGGGTAAAAGTGAGAAAGCTCAGAGGCTGAGATAAAGGCAATTTGTTAGGTAAAGCAACACAAGGAATTAATTCATCACATTGCTTGGGCTGGCAGGTGTTACCTATAGGAAAGCTGGGCTCCATGGCATGTAATGGTGGCTTGGGAAGGCAGATGCCAGTGCTCCAAACATCCTCCCCCTTGCTTCTTTTCCTTTCCACTTTACTTGCTGAGAATGATGCCATGAGGTATGGAATGTCCCTTTGGTCTGTTGGGTTGTCTGTCCTGGCTGTGTCCCCTCCCAACTCCTTGTGTACCCCCAGCCTCCTCACTGATGGGGTGGGGAGCAGAAAAGGCCTTAATTTTTTGCAAACGCTGCTCAGGACTAGCAAAATCATCCCTATGACACCGTTTCCAGCTGAAATTAATTTAAAGTAAATTAATTTAATACCTGAGCCAAAGCTGGAACATAGGAATGGGAGATGGGTTCGGAGTGTTAGTAGTGTGCTTAGTGCTTTACTACTTTGGGTCATGAGTGAAGAGAAGAGCCCTCAGCAACAATTGCTCCAATGAATCACAAATCATTGCAATTCCATGCTGATTTTTAAAATTTCTTCTGGACTTTCTCTTTGTTTGCTTTCATTAATCCAATCTGTGCTGCACTGACTTTCCATTAATTTCTTGACATGGCATCTTGAGTCTTGACCTTTGTAAGTAGGATGCCTTGTCTGTCTGATACTCGTGTTCTTTTGTACTTCTAATTTCTATTTTACTTCCAATAGTTCTTCATAATTTTTTCCATCTTTTCATTTGCCAGTTCTTTGGTACCTTTCAAATGCTAAATGCTCTCCCATATATCCTTAGTAACCATGCTGGATTTTTCTGTCCTTTTTAATATTTAGGTTTTATTGGATGAATGTAGATTGCACCTTCTCTAACTCTACCTTAAATAATTGCCACTTAAGGGAATTAAGAAGTACAAGGGAAGGAAAATGCTGACCCATAGACTAAGCAGAAGGGAAAAACGTTCCCACTGGGTCCAATTTCCTAAGAAGGACCATCAGGATAGTGACTAGGACCTGAAATTATGGGCTGAATGACCTCTAAAAAATTATCAGTTCAGAGAGAAGCTTGTCTATAACTGTTTGCACTAAAGGAAATGAAGATAGGTAGAAGTCTCACTGAAGAAAGATTGCTTCACTTTCTTGGTGAACATATAAGAGCATAATATGAAACTATATCTCATATAAATACATTGCATGTCGGCTGTCTATAATTCTTGTATCATGTCAAAAAGCCATGGAGACAGATATTATATCTCTTAAGTCCCAGCTGGCCAGTTAGTGGGGAACCCCTTTTTCTTAGTACAACTTCTGAATTTAAGATATTTTATGCATGTCTTGCATTTATTAGAATGAGTATGCGCTCATCAATATCTAACATCAAAGAAATGGTTTATACTTAAGTAACCACTGCAGATTTAATACAGATGTTTTCATTCTCTGAGTCATTACAATATGATTTTCATATAATTTTCTCTGATAGTAAAAAGAGACCTTAAAGTGAGTGCAATTTTCATATAAATTGCATAGGAACCTGAGCATTAATAAAAGCTCTGGGCTTCAGAAAATTCAGATCACTGATTCAGATTCCACATGTCTGGATGAAAGGTACTGCTAGTTTAGGTGGGTGCAATTCCAGTTCCTTGGCTTTGGGAAGTAGAGGAGGTGCCTGACATCCAAAAAAAGAGTTGCTGGACAGGTCTCTGCAGGATAGTAAAGAGGACTTGACTGGTATTAAAGAAATTCAGTTACTGATTGTCACAATCCCTGCTTAAATAACATTTCAGAATCTTAGATTATTTTTGATAGAAGAGGCTTTTATTGGTAGTTGTCCTGTAGTTAAAAGAGTGGTTTGCTCTGTAAGTCTTTGGGATTACAGTGTATCATGTACTTACAAAGAAGGCATTAAGATAACTACCATACTACATGCTAAATTATGCTCCTACTCCTTTTATACCTTGCCAAAATGGTACTTCTTATTCAGTTTGGGGACTAATTGCAGATAGCAGTTCTCAGAAAACAGGTTTTAGGAGATTTGAAAGAATGTACCTACTTTGAAGTAATAGTATCTAGAAGAAACATAAAGTGAAAGCCTCTATTGATGGCAAAGAAAGTCAAAACTGATTATCAAGTTATCTCAAGATACATCTAAAGGTTTTAGGCAGACATTTTTAATGTAACATTGATTTTGGATTTGGCATATGTATCCAAAATTCAGAAATCTATTTGAAGAATTTGAAGTTAGGAGTTATTAAACAACCAATTGTACACTCAGTAAAATAGTTTTAGTAGTTCCTGGAATGTTTGAGTAATGTAAAATTAAAAAGGAAGAGCCATGCTGAAACATTTGGAGTCCTCACATATTAGTGCATGTCACCACCACAAAGTGCCCGTGGGATAAAGCTGCTTCTAGTCAACTCAAGTTAGCCTCATCTGGTAAGGATTTATCTGCAAATCCTTACTGTTACAATAGTACTCAGTGTTCTATTAATTGTTGTTGACCCTTTCCTCTGTAGTCCACCTTTCTCTGAGCAAATTCAGCCACTATCACAATTGTCAGTAAAATTTCCTGAGTCGCTTGTGTTTGCTTCTATCCACTCAAACAAAAATCCTGAAGTGTGAAGTCAGAGGTTTATCAGCATATGAAAATAAGGAAATCTCAGTTATCTATAATTCTGCACAACCCTATCTGTAGTAGAGATGAAGAGGGCTAAGACAGGGAAACACAATCCTCTCTTCTCTGTTGTAGTTGGGGGGGGGGGGCGGATTTTTTTGCATGTGCTGTTTCCTGCAAACCTTTGAGCTATGTAAGTGACCAACTGATTGCATATATTTCTTGTATGTCTCGAGATATCAACTTTAAAATTATAAATGGCAATCATTCTAAAATTAACAAAAAATAGAGCATTTTTTATAAATAAAGGTATTGTCATATCTGATGATATGGCATGATGGTATGCAACAGTAAACACCACTTGCAGAAAGATATGGTCAGGTTTGGGATATTGGCCATGTAGTCAGGGACACGGAGTAAATGGTTATAAGTTGGTATGAACACTGTAGGGCTCCTGAGGATCTTGGAAAAGCAGGGAGAGCAAATGACACTTCGATGGAGACACTGGCACTCCTGATTCTGAAAGTAC
>VYXF01012348.1:133477-172081 GCA_013397295.1 Polioptila caerulea | reverse complement strand
GGTTATAAGTTCTTACGAACACTGTAGGGCTCCTGAGGATCTTGGAAAAGCAGGGAGAGCAAATGACACTTCGATGGAGACACTGGCACTCCTGATTCTGAAAGTACTTCAATTTTGCTTCTACCCTGTCACCAGAAATGGGGGAAAAAGGATTGATTTTGGGGGGATGCTTTTATGTAAGGCAGCTCAGGCTCCGGTATGAAGTGGGTTTCAAAAGGTGGCTGTGTAGGTGCCCAAGTGGCTCCCAATCTAAAGATCATCTGCTTTGCAATGTCAGTGCCATCTTTCTGTGGTGATTCTGCTATGCAGAAGTAAGTTTTAATTTGATGTCCACAATGTGACATGAGAGAATTTTAGGCATAATGATTTTTTAAAGTTATTTTTAAATTTTATCAGCTTCTAGACTTTGTCTTTTCTTCAATTCACAGCTTTTCTTTTTTTCTTTCTTTTCTTATGGATGATTTTCAAAATAAATGCAGATCCTTTCAATATTAGCATTAACAGATGAGCTGATTAAAGTTATTTTTGCCAATTTTTTTTTAAAGAAATCATTGTAGAATTTGCAATTTGATTGCTCCTGATGCTGATTGGCAGAAGTAGGTCTCTTTCTTGGCTAATCCAAAATTGCAGATGTTATAGAAAGAAACAGCGAATTTAAAGCCGTACTTCAGTTTAAAATATAAAGTTTATGTTGATAAAGCTTTTAGTGCATTTGAATTTATGTTTCATCTGTATACCATAGCATCATGTTGCATTTCCTAAAGCAGTTCCCTGTTTCTCCAAATACTGTTGTGTACCTGCTACTGACTTCACTGGGCATATATATGTCTAAAATTCGGTGGAACATTAATGTCTGTATTTTCAATAGGATTTATTATTTTACTTTAGTGTTTCAGGTACTGTCTCTTACTTCGAAAAGAAGGTAATTGTTGCCCGTACTCCAATGCTCCACCTGCATTGTTTGAAAGAAACTTGATAATAGATTTAAAAACTACAGATAAGTTCTAACAGGCTTTGGCTTTATAGGATGAATAGAGCCAAATTATAGTCCTTGTTTTTCAGGATTTTCTGACTCTAAATAGACCCATATGGCCATTGTTGTTCAAGAATTTACACTAGATTCCATATTTGAAGAAATAATAAAACATGCCCTAAGCTTTCAAGATTTGAGGTAGTTTTTAAGAAGACTGAAGGGTTTTGGAGAAGCCATGCTATCTGACTAGCTCATATTTTAATTAAAACAATTGACATGAATTACATATAAGTAAACATAATTTCTTTGTAAACAAGTGCAGTCTTGTATAGAAGCAACTGCAGTGTTTAGGACAGGGAGAAATAGAACCAGTCCCAGTTTTCAGTCTGTACCCTGCTACAGTATGGATTGTACACAGCAAGATGTTTTCCAATAATTAAAGGCCTTAGGCTTCTCAGATGCTTAGGTCTAAACATGGTTATTGTTACAGTTATACGAGGTGGGAAATAACTTAAATGGTGTCTTTTCACTTTCCAGGAAAATTATTTTTTTGCTTGCATTGTTTAGAAATTAAGTGTATTGAACTGTCATAAATGTCTCTCAGCAAGGCAAGAACTCTGAGTTTCTAAACAATACTGAGACACCCGATTTGTATTATTGGGTACATTTTTAATTTTATAAGCTATAATAGATAAGTCAGTCATGAAATATAAAACTGATTTCATTTCACTGTTGTGATTATTTTTTCATAGAAATACTGCATTTATATTTCACACTTTTTTAGAAATATTTGTAATAGATTTATGATTCTGCAGTATTGTGATTTGGTTTAATTTTTATCGTATAGAACCAAAATTTCATTGCCAATTTTTGTATTTAAAGGCTTGTTAATCTGCATTGATTTCTTAGTTTGGTATGGGTTCTGAGCCGAAAAATACAGTACATCACTGACTGTTCTATCACCTGACAGCGACTGATAAAGCACCCGTGCAGAAAGTGTCAGAAAAGGTTAATATTTATTGATTTTATGGCGCTACAACCAATGTAGTTTTGCCATCAAAGATGTATGGCCACCAGCAATGGAATCTGTAAAATTGGAGGTTGGATGCTAGTTTTTATTATAACCTATGCCAGCATTCTGGCCTTAAAAAATGACAGATATTTAATTTAAGACAAAAGGGTTTGAATGTACAGCTACTGTACACCTGCAACAGGAATTTAGTATTCTACAATTAAATCCAAGAGCAGCGCTTAAAAGTTTAAGGTGTTGGGGGTGTGTGTGGGGAGGGGGGAGCACGCAACCTTGAATTGCAAATGACAATCACATTTAGCCTTTTCATCCACTTAACTATGTGCTATTGATCTGTAGAAGGTGCCCAAGCAAGTGATAGCTAAAATTATGAGCAATAAAGGGCTTGCTTCTTCAAACAAAAAGTATATAATTAGTAGGAGTGGAGGAGGGGGCAGAGCCTTGTATGCAGTTTTAAAGGCATTTAAACAAGATGGACTGGGTGCAGCAGCAGTTTGTAAGAGTACACAAGGAGAAATCTGGTTGCCTTGAAGCATAAATCCATGGTCTGGTTGCAGCTTGTGTGTAAAAATTAGGCATGCACTCCAGCCTTTACATTTATCTCCATCAGGGTTTGCCTGACAGAAAGACAATCTGTTGGTTTGCCTACATCAACTAGGGAGAGGAAAATCTTGTGAAGCTTTGGTTCTTCTAAATGCATCCATAGTTTGCATTTTTATTCTATTTTTCATTTAGATGACTCTTGATATCAATCTTTTCATAACTGATAGTTCTATTGATACATCAGGAAGGTTTGCAAGAAGATAGAAGAATACATGCTGAAGTGCTGAAAATTAGTCTACTAAAATGCATATAGACATGCATAGAGCTTGCAGAAGCAGGTTTGTAGGGAATATTAGCAGGATTTGGCCCCAGATTTTTAGAATCCCTGTTTAACCATTTATTACAGAATTATTCTTTTTCATGGTACAGTTTTGCATGCAGATTTTCTCCCCCACTTTCTTTAAGGTACAGTGTCAGGGACAGCAGTAACAATGGGTTTGTCTTTGAACCAAACCTAAGGATAATTCAGCAGTGAGAAACTCGTATTCTAACATGACTAGTAGAATAAATTACATGGCATACAGTAAACATGCTTTAGATCGTCTCTTCTCTGTACCACATTTTTCTGTTGAGCTTTATACCACCAGTTTGTCTGGGTTCTTTTTCCCCAGACAGCTTACCCATTTTATTGTGCTCATTTAGAGGAAAGAAAAACTGTTTGTCTCCTTGAAAGGCAAGCGAACAGTGAGTGGAAAACTACTTTTATAGCTAAAATACCATTATAATATATGGCAACTAAAATTCTAAAATTGAAAGAGAAGATACAAGAGAAAATCTTAAATCACTTTTTTAAAGCCTCTGACAATTTGAAATATTCCCATGAAGATTTCTATTTTTTGTCTTCCTTCCTTGAACTTAGTAAAATATGATTTTTAGAATGATTGTTGCAATAACTTGTTTAATTTCAATAATTCAAATAAGAGCCATTCCTCATATAACTCCACCTTTTTTATTTTAATGACTGCGTTATTAATCAAACATTTTCCAATTTTATTGGGCTTCATTTTTTCCCCTTCTGATCTCTTTAAATTACAGCTATGAAATGGCACGCACTCAGCAGTGGTGTGCACTGGCTGCATTTTTACACCCCTTCTACCCCTTTAGTCTCATGTTTTTAATTTTCAGTAGAGCCAAGTGCCAACAACCTTGTGGCTGTGTGGTGTCTGTAAGTGACTTCCAGGCTAAAGCTCTGGATGGCAGCTTAGTGACAGAAGGTTTTTCAAACACTTGATTTCTTTTTTTTTTTACCTTCTTAAATTAAATATCACTGCTATGAACTATTTGTTGTATTTTCTAACACCTTCATCCCAAAATTGGTTATTACCATACAGAATAATTGATATATTGTTAGCTGATTTTAACAAATGATTTTGTGGAATTATTACTTAATTCATAATGTAATTAATTTTTAGTACCCAGCAATAGAGAATTGAAGCCATATATTTATCTTACGTTGCTTAACCATAAGGAGACCACATTGCCTAAAATATCATTAATTGAGTAAATAAAATAAATTTCATTATAAAGTTTGTCCACACAAATTCAGTATAAAACTAAATGATAGAAAAGAGGTATTTTGAGACCACAGCTCATTGAATGATTACACGGGCTTATATGCCCTCCTTGTGTCTAGGTGAAATGGTTGGGAAAGTAAGGAGCCCTGAAATTCCTTATAATTCAGATTTTACTTGTACTCAAGAGGTGTTGTGATTGATCTTCAAATACAGGATAAGGAATGGTCCATCAGGTTAGGATTAGGATTTGGATTCGGATTCATCTTTGGTAATGCTGCTCTAAACACCAGTTTATGTGCACTGCGTGTGTGCTACCAGCAGTGCTGCAGAATCACTGAGTGTCTTCAACAAAAGGTAGTGTTTGCTTATATTTCACCAAAAAAAATCAACGAGAGCCAGAAATTATTGCATTGTGTTTCAGATCTAAGTCAGGGTATGAAACCAAACCAATGTTACTGAAATCACTGTATCTCTGTTTATAAAACCCATAAAGTAGCAGTGCTTCCCCAAGAGCCAGCAGCGTAGCTCTGCTGTGGGCATGGAGATGCAGTGGTGCACCTCTGGAATGCTGCCATGGTAAGAGGTATTTGAGCTGGTGTGGAGTGGGAGATGGACAAAAGCCTTTCCAACCCCACATAGTCCTGGTCATCACTTGTAAGCCTGAGCACTCTGTGTCTTGTAAGCAGAGAAACACAGATCCCTTCATACAGGGCAGGGGGATACCCTGCTGTTTGGTAAATAATGTGACTACCCTCACAGATCTGTATAGGTATGCCCTGGCATTTAATTCTCAGCAATTCTTCGTCGTTATTTTCTTTAGTTAATCAATTTAATTTATATTTATCTACGGTTTTATTCGAGTGTTTCTTGCTGTAATACTTCATGAAATAACTTATTTAGATTTTCTTGAGCCTCCTTACCAAAGTTATAAATTTGATTGCATTGCTATAGTGACTGGAATGTTACAGAGCAGTTAGTTTTTATTGTTTTTGTAGGGTAAAATGTGTGATTTTATCGTTCATTTTTATATCTCAGATATCATCTTTTATTAGAATTTTGAAATGTATCATCTTCAGGATAAGATTTATCCACAGTGCTAAGTACACATTTAAAAATTATGATTATTTAACCTGTAATTCATCTTAAAAGTCCGAATTTGGTTTTTGGTAGAGCCAGGAATGTAAGCATAATTTATCTTGCAGTATCTTTTTCTCAAGAAGCACTCATAAGAGTTGCAATATCCATCCCACCCCTTCCTTTTGCTTAAGGAAGGAAAGAGCAGCGATAACTGTCTGGCCTATTGTGCCTTATCCCTCTTTCCTTGTTCTTGGGTCAAGATATGGCAGGCAGAAAGGAGAAAAATCCCACTCCTGTGTGGATGTATGTAGTTATATACACAGGCAATTATTTTTGTAAATAAACTGTATATTACTTATGTAGTAAGTTTAGGTTTCCCATAATTACAACTTTAAAATTATTTGTTGGTTTTGGAGTAAATACAAAATCACAACTGTTTAAAGCTGTAATGTATGTAATTAATGCATAATATGTTCAAATATAACTATTTCTTCCTAGGTGTTTTGCATGGAAAGGTTTCATTGCTTGAAATTCCAAAGTTTCCTATGGATATCTAAGCCCAAAGATAGATATGTCATTTTTCTGTGGACAACTTACTCAAGAATTGTGTTTTTTCAGCAGCAACTTTTGCACACTGCTTCAATTCACTGTGTTTTTATATCTAGCATATTGTAATTAGGCCTCACCATGTTCAAGATGGGGTGTGGATGAGTTCTGTTTCCCCTTGTGGCATCAGCTTTACTTTTCTCTACAGTGCACTGCAGTCAAGGCAGTAGTGTTTTGAGTAACTTTTAATATATTGACTAGTCCTGTTAATATTTAAAGATGAAATATTTATGAAATATATCACTGGCAATTTGGAGATTTTGGCTCAAACAACCACTTTTTATTTTTGCTGCTGGGGAGCAATTGCAATCAGTGTTCAGAGGCTTCAAATTGTCATTTACGTTCCTATAGTGAAATAGCATTACTGATAAAAGTGTGCTTTATTCCTTTTTTAGTGTCATTTGAGACAGAGAAAAGATTGGGACAGATGCTAAAGAGCTGGTTACATTTTTCAAAGAATGCAGTTATTAATTAATGCAATTCATAAACCAATCTACACAGATAAACTAACTCCTTGAAACTTCATTGTGATGTGGGGAAAAAAAGGAAAAGCTGGAATTTTGAGGAAAATGCTCTGTAGTTTTCATATCAAACTGAGACAGCAGCTCCCTATCTTAAGTGTACAGTGAAAATCAACTTCTTGCCTTTGGAAAATGACTTGGCTTTGTTTGTGTTGGGTGTCTGTGCATGCCCACATTTGTTAACAAAACTCTGGTCAGTGATGAACTTGATAAGTATTGGGAAGGAAGATTATTCTGATAACAAGCCTCTCAAGATAAATAGTTGGACTTTCAATGTGCAAAAGTTGTAGACTTTGACAGCAGAAACTATGAAATTGTCATGAGTTTCTTTAATTTCTCAGTCTCCCCTTTGAAAAATTTTTAATGTATTTCAGGAGTAGAGAAGCAATATTATTCAATTTAGAAGCAATCCAGATAATTTCAGATCTGTAGCAAGAGAGAGAGGAAATGGGGTAATTAAAGAGGAATTAAAGTCCAGTTCTGAAAGCATGGTACATACGTAACTACTTTTAAAATGTCCAGCCTCCTGCTGAAATTGTATTGGGTCCTCAGTTCAGACACACACGTATGGATGAGGCCTCTTTCAGACTCAGCTAGGGAGCCGATGGAAGGGGTGGCAGCCAAGTCCCAGCCTCCCGAGGGACTAGTCTTCCCCTAATACAGGGCATCTTTTCAAAATCAAAATTGAACCTATTCTACTGTGATAAAGATGTAAATTAATAGTGATACACATTGCCTTTAATAATGGGGCAAAAGGAAGCGGAAATTCTGGATAGGGCATAATCTCAAAAAAATAGTTGCTGTGTGTGTTAGGAGTAGAATGGGGGAACAAGCTCTTGTATTTCAAAGAGAAGAAACAGAGTGTTCCCCTTACTGCTGCACCACTTGGCCACTGATAGCAGTATTCTCTAAGAAAGTCTCTTCTGTAGCTCCTTTATCAGACCTGGTCAGCAGCAGTGTCAAATGTAAAATTCCATTCTGCCTGACTGTATCATCTCATCCCTAGATTTCCTGGTCAGGGACATTAATCTCAAACAGTATGTTTTGCAGTAAGGATGGTTGGTAAATACTGCAGCCTTCATTTGAATGAGATATATAAGCTGTCTGATATGGCTTCTGGTAAAAACTCTGAATTTACAGATGATGCAAAAAAGAAAAGCTGTGGTTCACAGTACCTCTGTTTCCCTGTGCTCTGTAGACCAATGTGCAACCACGTCCTTCACCTTAAGCAGGCACAGAGTAAGGCTTTGCATAACTTGTGCTGTTTCAGCCTTTGTACCATAGAAGAGCAGACTTCACAAACAAGAGAGCCTGGAAAGGCTTTTCCTCGTTGTCTAAAATTGCTCATATGTAGAAAGGGCACATGTAGACTCTAAATACCTCCTAAAACTGGGTCATTTGTTGCCAGGGGTTGGGTAGAAGGAAGGACATCGAGTATTCCAGTGGATTTTTATCACCAAGAATCATTAGCTGCTGCTGGCCTCAGCTTAAATAGCTCTGAACTTAGCCATCTTATGGTGGGAGACATTTGACCTTCATCTAGTCCAAGAAAATGAAAAAATTGGTTCGTCCTCATTCCCCATACATACTTTCTCTTCAGGACTAGGCAGGAGTTCAGCACAGCTGACATTTGGCCTCTTCTTCCTTAATTTTAATAGTTGTCTTTGAAAGAAATTGCCAAATTATTAAATGTTTAATATCACAGCACTTAAAACATATAATTTTAAAACAGTCATGTACAATATTCTTTTATGTGCATATGTAGTAAAGTGCACTTATATCTTCCTTTGTGTTTGATCATTTGCAGATATATTATAATGTCAATATATGCTGTGAATGATATTTTAAACAAACCTTCTACTGACTTGGCTGTAAACTTGTGAAAAAACATTGGTTTCACCTTAAGGTTTTAATTTCCTTATGTTTAGTATAAAATCAATACTTTAAGAGTGACTAAAATAACAACCAGACAGTATTTACTGCTTTTATGCTTTTATTTCACATCAGAAGAATGTTGGAGGAGTGTCTGAGTTATAATTTAAACATTTATAACCATCATTCTACTCCATCTGAGAAAGCTTACTTTATTAGGTCTAGAATTACAATCTATTCAATTAAAACATTTCTCAGATAAGTACTCTGAGTGGTAAGAAGTATTTTCTTAAATCTCAGATGTAGACACTTGAATCTGGCATAGTCCTTCACCATTAAAAGTCAGGAATAGTTTGTCTAATATCAATAAAGATCAGTTTAAAATTGCTGGAAAAAAATGAAAGAATTGTGTCCACTACATTGTCTTTAAAAATAACGTTAAAAGCCTGAATATGGTTATTGGAGTGTCTGTTCATAGATGTATGAGCTAGATAAAGGGCATTTTGCCATAATGTGTCAGATTATTTTGACTTCAATTTTTCATGAGGCATGTTAAGTTAAGGTAGTGCCTAATGTGAGTAATAGTGACAGAATCTGACCTTTGCATGTGATTTTTTTTCCCTTTTCTATAATGATAGTGAGCATCTGAAGTAAACCTTATATCAGCCAGAAAGTGTTACTTTTTGTCATTTTTCACAGTGAACCAATTGGAATTGGTTTTAAATCTCTTGCCTCATGATCTGTAGTCTTTCTTCTTTGTCCTCTCTTACTTTCTGAAACAGAGCATAACTAAACACTTAGGAATGATCAGTAAACCACTTCTTCAGCAAAAAGGTAACACTACAAAGAAACAAAACAAAACAACAAACAAAAAAATACCCCAAAAGGTTTCTGGCTGGATGGTACAATTGGTCTTACACTGACTGTACCTTTAAAGCTGTAAAGATTTCATCTAGCAGTGGCACATTTTTTTCCTAGATTATGAATATCATGTTCAGAGATATGATAGAGATAAAAAGGAAGTGAAAGATTACAACTTGGAGTGCTTTTCATTTTTGCCTATGCCAGTTTGAGGAAGGCTGTTCCAAACTGGTCTTGCTTAGTCCTGTATTTTTGTCTCATAACTTCAGGTTATTTTGCTGCATGTCCTTGAAAGAATTCCTTTGTCTGTGTCATAAATCCTTGCCAAGCCTTTTCTGACTGCACAGGATGCACATAGGTTTTGTATTGTCATTCACGCCAACAGTACGTCCTCTAAAGCATCACTATGTTTTCATTAGTATGATACGGCAAAAATTATTTTTAAATACGGGCTGGCGTTGAATTTTATATTTCACTTTTATATATGTAATGAATCTAAACCTGAACATAGATACCTTGTAAGTATTTAGTCATGGAAGGAAGCATTGTATCCAGGTTTCTAAAAGTCAAATGAAGCCAAGTGGAAACATAAACACTGTTTAGTGTTTGGCTTGATCCAGTGATGAAGTTGAAGAGAGTTTTGTGAAGCAATCAAAGATTATTTAGTCAAAAAGAGCAAGGCTTTAAAGTAGACAATGTCATATGAACCGATAGGTCTCTCACTCTTGCAACTGCAGGCTGATACCAGAATCACCAGCACCAGCAATTTGTGCCTTTATTTGGTGATAAATTAAAGAGGCCTCCCTGAGCTCATACAAGCAGAAAGAAATGATCTCAGACGTTTGTGAGTCACACTGTATCTGATTAAGTTAAAGGTATAGGAGATGCAGAAAACTGCTGTGTGTGGCTATTTCTGATATATTGTGTTACGGACATTGCAGCAAAGACAGACGTTGTAGGTTTGGCATACAAACAATGTTGTTTGATCTAACCAGTGGTGCTGAATTGGTCAGCAAAAAGCCCCAGTGACAAACTTTCAGCTGAATATACAATTACGGAGTTGACCAACAGTTTAATGTCTTTTCGAGGCAGCTGATCATGTTTTCCATAGTCCAAGTCTGCTGAGACTGCTTCAATTGCATTTATCATTTCAGTAAAGACTAAGTAGAAATTCATGTTCTGTCTTCTGTATTTTTCGTGCATTTGACATACTGTGACGATGGCTCTTCTTTGCTTTAAATTCCATTATATTTCTAGTGATACACTTTTTCAGCTCTGGGAGGTGAGAAACTTTTCTAACTGGAGTTAGATAACAGATATCTTTTCATGACTTACTGCATTCATGCTGTTCTGAAATGGAGAATCATATTGCTCCTGGATATGGGAGCTGTGCTTGCATCCATTAGCTCTTCCAGGGGAGCAACAGACAAGACTCCACAGGAATACAATACTTCCTGTGTCTGGAGAACCCTTAGTAAGACATTAGAAGCAAGTAATTCAATTGTGAACTCTCTTCAACAATGTACTACCTCCAAGTGCAGCAAAGCAATTTGGTTTTTTACTTTGATATGCTGTTTCTTACTGTGTGCACTGTCCTGTAGTTTCATCACAGCTGAACACAGGAGAGCTGCTTATTAGCTTATTATAAACTTATAAGTTTTTAAAGACACTGACAGATCAGTTTTGTTTATAATCAGTATTAAATTTGCTTATGCCCTTCAATTGGGACATAAGTGTAACATGGTCCATAAACTTCTTTTAGAGCTTTGTGCATACTTTAATGCCTTAATGATTAATGAATTGTTGTAAATCATCACTTTTTTCACAGTATTCATCATATGCTAGTTTGAGTTGCAACATTTTCTTGCAATATACTTTGTACTGAATGCAACAAACCTATGTATTAAATAATTGTACTTTTCATAAGTACAATTTCACTCTTTTAAGTGTAGGGATGCTGATATTTAAAGTGGTTGATTATTTTTGAGCAAAGCAGAACATATCACACCGCAGCAGTGTGCTGGAATAGCATGCTGTACTACATTAATTCAGCCTGACAACTGTTTGGGGTTTCATTCTGGGTCTGCACAGGTTCTATGCTTGTTTCTCTTTTCAACTGAAGTTGTTTTCTCTGTAGTTGTATTATGGGAGCATTCCTTGATGTAGATTTACTTACAGTGGTGTAAAGGCTGTTTTTGTTTAGGTGGGTTCTTTATCAACCAAGTGTGCTGGACATTTTTAAGACCAAAGCAGCTCACTATCATGAGGATTTTATCACCATTTGAGCTCTAGAACTGGTCTGGTAGCTGGACACCGAAGTGGTTTTGGGGTTTGTTCTTCTTGTTTTGTTTTATTTGTTAGGTTTTTTCCTTTTCTTTGTTATTGGTCTAGCTGAATTCTTAGTAGATTATTACAAGCTAAGACTTACTCTTGCAGAAATAGAGAAAATCTAAGTTACAGCCTGCTTTGCACAAGCCTTTCCTCAGCCTTTTTCCTTTTTTTTTTACATGTTTTTCTTGATTTCTTTTCCTGAAAATGATAAGTAATTCAATTTTCTCTTGAAAGATAAGAAATCATACCAGTTAAATAGTGAAATATAATTTTCCATATTTATCTTATCTACTTATCTAAAAGTACCTACCTTTGTACCTGTGCAACCCAAGTTTATACCTTTTTGGAAAGGCATTTAAATACCCTCTAGTTTGCATTCATTGATTAAGGAGTATTGTGTTGAGCATTACCAGCAGTATGTTCAATAAATCCAGTAATATTTACAAGTAACTTCTTGGCCCAGTCAGGAAAGCCTGGGCCCATGACTTCGGTATTTTCCACTGGAGGGGAAATACTTCCAGGATATTATATTCCTGATTTAATACTTTGCAGCTTTAATACTTACAGGTTTTAAGCAGGGACATTAGATGGCAAGATCAAACTGCAAAGGATGATGCACTCTCTGGCCCTGAACAAGAGCCAGAGCAGAGCATGGTGTGTTAAAAGTTCTGGTGATGACTAGGCACATACATGTTGCTTCTTCTGTTGTAAAACTTTGATCTTTATTAACATGCCAAGAATGGGCCAGTTAGATAGGGTTAGATAGTTTCATAGACAGCCTATACTTCTACAAATGTTGATTTATTTTTTATTAATAATTTTCCAGTTAAATCTAGTCGCCTATTCCCTGTGGTTAATTACATTCAAGAAAGGTATGCTTTTGATCTAATGCTATATTAGCTTTGCACAATTGGTCAATTAAAATTCAGAATTTAACATATTATATGGGTAATTTAATACAAAGGAGCAATATTTTCTGTAACTTTCTTGAAATGCTGGAACTCACATAAATAAAAACAGGTGTGTTCTTCAGAATACTCATGGGTTACATTTGCTACCTCTTTTGGTCTTTTCCAGTAATATCCCATATTCTGGGTCATAGGTGATGGCAATTTTCCTAATTTTGTTAATAACCCTAAATATTAACCTATGTAGTCTCCAGACTTTGAAATTTGCAGAAATTTATATGAAAGTTTTCAGTAACAGAATCCCTGGGAGACCTGTGTTAGGTGTATAGTCCTGCAGTTCATTAGAGTTCTAAATTTAAAACAAAATTGCATGACATGAAAATCGAGGAGAAATATTTTAGTCTTTCAGAATTTTTTGCTAATGCAATGAAAATTTTGCATTTCCTGTATTAACTTCATAAGTGCAATATAAATTAGCTTGACTTTAGTAGCTGCAAAAATCATGTAGTCACATGTTCCTCCTATGCTAATATTTAGAACTGGTTAAGTATTTTCATTGGAGTTTGGTATTGTAGATTGATTATTTTTTTCCCTGTTTTTTTTTGTTTGTTTGTTTGCTTGTTTTTCTCTTTTATATTAAAGAGAATGAAACGCTTTTTGCTTTTAAAACATTTAAGTCAGTTGAAATAGGCTTACTGATTTTTATCCAGAGTGTAAAGATTGTGATCAGTTTCTGGGTTGCTGCCATCAATATACATTTAGGTTATGCAGGATTTTGTCTTAATATGATCAGTCTTTATTTATGTAAAGTAGAATTCTGACACCATTGATCTGTATTATTAAAATGCATAGAGCAGCTATCATATCCTGGGCTTCTGCTGAAATATGCTTTTAATTGAAGCAGAATTGTAGCAATATATTACCAATGTGAATCTAGTTAAGAGTACAGCATTAACTGCAGTGTTTCATTGTTGTACAATGGGCTCTGTTTTGTGGGATTGAGTATAAGTGCTGTAATGTGTCTATGAGAGGTGCTCGGGGCAGGAAGTGATCATATGAAGACTTTATTCTGGAAGATGTGCACTTCCAGTTGACATGACACGCAGTGTTCGTCCATGAGAAAAAAAGCTATAGCTGTATGACGTTTGTATTTGTATTTTAGATAGATATTTTAGATAGACAGTTAATACTCTGAAAAGGAAGAGTTCATGCCCATATCTAGCTTAATAGTGCCTCGGTATAGCAAATAATTCTGAAGAAGTCCTTTAACTTGGCTTTCTAGAAAAAGAAAAAGAAGGAGAGGAGGAAAACAATAGCTTAAAAAATAAGTTTCAGGTACATAAAAACATTGAAGAGAAGGTGGAGTTTTTACACCTTTCTTCATCAGTAGCGCAATGGCCAGGCACTGTGACTCCCTGTGGTACATTTCATGGTGCTCTTGAAAGCAGAGTGCCCCAGAAGAAAAGCCAAAATGTGAGGAAATAGAATCCTTACATTTACCATTTTCATGTGCCATAAAGTGCTACGCTGATTCAGTTCAGTTCTTCCCCATGAATGCCAGTGTCCATGTACTTGGAGCACAACTAAATTATTAACACTGCTTTTGGGAGCATCAATTGAGACCTTAAAATACATGTGCTAATATTTACATGATAGGAGCCTTAGTTTCTATGCTAATGAGTTTTTAGTCATCATGACTATGTAAAGTGTTTTGAAAAGCAAATGGGTAGTGAAGAGCTCTAAGACAGTATATAAAAGAGCTTCGGAAAAACGTGAAATCATGTTTGTGTCAACTGCTTTTCAAGAGACAAGAACAGACAGATCTCCAATACCATCGAAAGGTGGTACATTGGGAATGGATAGAAATGTGTGTGTTTTACACAGTGCAACACTGCAGCAGTGTTTCTCACTGTCATAGGCTATTATTGTTGTGAGTCTGATTTTAAAAAAATCCTTCACCAGCTGTTTCTATTGGTTTGAGAAACTAAACATAGTTTAGTTCTTCTTCATTCTTCTCCTGAAAACGCAGGTATTTACAGGAATATTAGTTAGGAAGGAAGGGTGTGGCAGGCAATTGCCGTATCTGTTAATAAACAGTTATTAGAACTAAGCAGACTTTCTCTTTTGAACAAAAATTTTTTAATAGTCTTGAATAAATATTGCTGAAACTGTCAGAAATATCTATTGTAGTCTAGATCTTGAATCAGGTGGAGAGTACTGATAAGAAATGCTCTAGTGTTTCCATTGTTCCTGGTCAGTTATCATCATCTCTTCTTCCATGCAGTAGATTTAGTTGAAAGTTTTATAACTAGACAGAGTTGTATTTCATATATTGTTGTTAATTTGCAAAAAATAGCCTTCCACTCCCAAGTAAGTCAGAGATTTCAATTTTTAGGGACATATTGGTACATAAATACTGATACATGAGCAAACAGAAATAAAAGTCAGTTTTATAACATGTTTTTCAGGCACTTAAAAGAAATTGTGGATGCCAAAGTAGAGAACTGCTCCCCTAGAGTGAATAAAATTTAGCAATATAAGTCCAGTTGCTTTAACAAAGCATACATTCCAATACTGCAAGCAGTCTAAAATTATCATCATCAGTGAGTACATTAATGAAACCTTGTTTTTCTTGTAATTTCAAACTGCAAAAACAAGTCTTTGGGGCATAATAAGATGATAGCATACGGTATCTGTTTTAATAAATGATGTTCCGATTGGAAATACCGTTGGATGTGTATATTTTGAAATCCTCATTGTTGAGTTTTTTTTTGTTTGGTGAATGTTATTGCCCATGGTGGCCACAGTCACAGGCGGAACAGGCCTGTCTTGATGATTTAAAAAACAACTCAAAAAAAACCACCGCTAAAAAAAAATTTCCTCTCATGTACTACTCAGTGACTCAATGTTTTCTGGCTTAGGGTTATTCTGTTGACTGATTGCCACTGGATTTTATTTATGCTTTTTAATTAACAATTACAGTTTAAATATCTCATATAAATCTATGGTCTTGGGGGTGGTTGTTGAACTTTATTATGTTGTTTTAGTATGCAGAAATACCACAATATTAGATTTCTCTAGATCCCTGCTTTGTAGTGGTTCTCTTTACCTTTTAGAAGATCAGAAATGACTGATTCATTTCGTGTTCGTCTTTGTCGGTTTATGTAATTTCACTACAGAAACTCTGCTTTAAGAATAAGAATCTGCAAGCCTTTATTTTTTTTAAAAAGCATATTGCAGCTAAGGACTGTTCAACTAATATAGTTTTATGGGTTATAATGAGGGAGCTTCAAATCATATTCACCTTTAATTTCTATGATATTATTGCAACAATGAATAAAGTGCTTAATTACCCTTCCAGTATGTCAGGGTCTTTTCTTTTTATAAATATGCTATAGGAAATAAGCACAAAGGGTTTAAATTGATCTCTTTTTATACTCATCTGCTCATATAATTGATTCCCCAGTATTGAAATCTATTCTTTTTGTCTGTATACCAAAGATTTCTTTGCAAAGGTCCAGCCCCAGCAGGTTGATTACACACTTGTTACCTGTAATTCAATACAGCAGCGCCCTGTTTACAAAGTCCAGATTTCCTGGGCTGTCAGTTAGGGCAATCAGCACAAAGACCAAGTGCTTTTGGAACTAAATAAACAATGAGAAAAACATTCAGGGCTGCCAGTAACCTTCACAGGTAATTTAACCGCCTTTGACTACAAGGCATCAGTTGCTGTAGATGTCTGGCGAATATGAAATCTGACATTCTCCCTTGCCATGTTCTGCCAATGGGGCCGTGTGTAATCTCTCACTGAGGCTCGCCGCCGCTCCGCTGCGCTCAGCCAAACTGCCTTGATTATGACGGACGCCCACACCTGCGCTCTGTCACCCGCGTGCCCCGCGCTCCTCCAAAGGGATAGAGACAATCCTTTGCATTTTCAGGGTTAAGAGAATTTAAGGGCCCTCCTCGTACCCTTTGCCATTCCCCTTCTGGCCAGCATCCTGGCCAGTGCAACCTTTTTGATCTCTTCTTAGAAATGTTTAATATGATGAAAGAAACTGCTTGATCAATTCTGCATAAATTGGACTCTGTTTTTTATTGCAAACAAGGAACAGAGATCTCTATTTTCTAGATGACCTTTAAGTACGGACAGATTACTTTATTGTCTAAAGCTTTGGTTTTATGTATTTTTAATTTAACTTGTTTTATTTCTGATGTACTTGGTACCTTTCCTGCCGATTCAGATAATGATTAGAACAGCTATTTTAAAGACCTCTGACATATTAAAGCAGACAAAAAATATCCATGAGGAAAAGAAAATAGGGACAGAGATTCATCTGAGCCTGTGTAAGAAAATTTCATCTTTTACTTCAGCAGTCCAATCTCTTTGCAAGCGGATAAAATTGTTATCTACATAAGTTTAAAAGTGCATCTGTTAAAAAAACCCCACAAAAACAAAGTATAATACTTGTAAGTTAGATGTTTATTGTCCATATAAACTACCCAGACTATCTGACAAATTAGCATTTTCTTGCATGCCTGCAACATACTTGGCTCATAGAATCACCTCTTCTTTTTTTTTAATTTTTCCTGATATATAAATCTGTAGAGTAGACATCTTGCAAGCTGTTAAAAAGACTGTATTTTTTTCATAACTGTTGTACAAATATAAGAACTGAAGTTATTTGAAAAAATAGTGAAAATCTATTATTCGATTGTGCTTTAACTAGTTTTATTTTTACCCTTTCCCCGATGAATTTCTGAGCACCTTGTTGTGGTCGGTGTAAGAGTAGATAGCTGAAGGTGTTGTGCAACAGACAATCCCGGATGCTTGGTTCAGTATCTGCCCTCCAGCTCTGTCTCAGGCAACATGCTTGTGCAGCTGTAGACAGATGTGCATCCATGACTGAACACCAAATGTATATATTTGATGTAAGTTTAGTTCTAATTATTGGCTGTGTCTGACTTTGCAATGAACATACAGATTTAAATTATATACAGGCATGATTCGGATTGATATGCAGTGGTTTGGGTTTTTTTCTTTTTAATTATATTGTTCTTTGCAAAAACAGAAGCTGAAACACTGGCAGACCAGAAGCAGTTTACTAAAAGCATAAGTAATTTAAGTGAGAAATTCCAAATTCATTTGGGGATCCCAAAATATTTGTTGGTCTTTCTGTCGTCCCAGGGGAGCAGGGAAGTGAATAACAACACCACAGTTTTCATTGTGCATTAACGGGGTCAGTAACAACGCTGTGAAGGCAATGATCTTACTAAGAACAAAGTATTGTAAAAATTTAACTCATTTGCAATGTCTGGGCACAGCAACAATTAAGGATTCTATTGTAGAAAGTGCTAATGTGATCGTAAGTGAAACAGGCAATTGGGCATAGCATGGTAACCTGTGGGAAGCAGCCATGTCCTGCGTGGGCTACTTGTGGAAACTTATGGAGCGGACAGTGACAACTCAGTATTTATGATATGTTTCACACTAGTGGAGCCATTATATGGTCAGGATGGGTTGAATTTAACTGTTTCAGCAATGGCAAAGTAGGGAAATGCCACAGGAAAGTGCTTTTGAGGTGGTGTCTGCTTACTTATAGCTCATTAAAACATTGAGCACTCACTGCAGCCTGATGATAATATATCTTTACCAGGTTTAAGGCTCATCTCAGATAATCAGTTTAACACTTTCAATGGAGATCACCTGTAATTTTTCTTTAATTATTTATTTTCCATTGAAAAATAATCTGTACCCGACAAGAACTGAGATAATTTTAAGGCCCAGTCAAATACTTGATCTGCAAGGGTAGTTATGTTTATGTTATGCCCTGAAATGAGCCTTACCTTAGTGAGAAATAAGATCCCTGTGTGCACAGCCATTTTACTTGCAGGCCCTGTGCTACCTTCTGTGTTTCTAACACAGCTGAGCTAAGCTGAAGTACCCAAATGCACCTGTAGCCAAGAGGATTTTTTTTCACATGGTTTGTCACAAACTCTTTAGACATTTCTCAGAAGTACCCCTAAAATGGTTGCTGCACTGTTGCTTCTTGTGCAAGATAAGAGAACAAACCCTAAGGAAAATTGCAGAAAATTATTGGAAGACTGGTGACTTTTGAATTGCAGTAGCACACTACCCAGTGATTCAATTAGCTACTGATAAATCCTTCTGCTTCAAGTTTTAGCCCCTCTTGCCTTTCTGTATTAGATGATTAATTTTTCTGTGTGTGGATGGGAGCTAGGTCTAGAGACAAAGGTCAGACTGTTTCTTTAAGATGATGACCGTCCTAGATTGCTGTCTATGCTTATTGTTATTAGTGGGTTTGATGACACAAACAGGAACATCAGCACACAGGTCAAAATCAAGTGGAGGGCTAATGTTAGGACTCAGCTTCATTTTAAACAAGATTATGAACAAAATTTAAATATGATTGTGAAGAAATTGTGTCTAAGAGGATTTGAGTAGGTAGGTGAGAGCAACAAACTTTGCATGGGCTTCTGCTTCAGGACCTCTCCTTCCACTCAAGTTCTGAGCTGATGAAATTCTGGCATAGGTAGGTCTCTTCACAGTTGTTTTTCAGCTCTCGAACTCTATCCCATACATTTGAAATACTTCCATTTTACTACTTTTATTTTACTAGTAATTTGTCTCTTAAAAAAATTTTCTTTTATTGTGTTTTATTTGTGTCATATTCTGCCACAGAACTCTCCTGGTGGGCAAGACTTCATAAATTTCATCAGCAACTATGTCCAATTTAAAAAAAAAAATATGCCCATTTAATGAAAAAAAAAAAATGTTGCTACTTGATTTTAAAAAAGACAATACAAAACCTGGATTTTACATCAGGAATTGCAGCTGCTCCTGTATTTATCTATCTTTTGACTGAATGAAAAGCCCTAACTATGTCACTCATCTCGGTAATGTCCATTAAGCACACCCAGATAAGATAATTGCATACTGTTGTTTTCAAAACTAAATCTTTCTGTGGAAGACTGTGTTTTTTTGTTAGGTTTGCTTCCAGTTCTCATTGTAGACTACTTCTTCCAGTACATCTCATTTGACTGATCATGCACAGTAATCTAACAGTCAAGAGTGATCAGGAAAGGGAGAGAAAATGCTGCTGAATCTTCAACTCTGCTGCTGATTTCCCATTCCCCAAACAGAGGGAAAGCATCTGAAGGCAAATCCCACATGCTCTGCATCTGCATATAAAGTAAGTCAGGATAAAGCTGTTAGATTTTTCTGGGAAAAAAAAGAAAAAAAAAAAGGTTAGCTGTTGTTAGCTGGAGAATGATCTAGTTTTTGTCTTCTATTTTAATGAATTGCTTCATACCTCTTTACTTCAGGGCAGATTTAATACTAGTGTTGATATTCTGATATCTCTGGGGTGTAATGTATTTATGTTACAGTATAATTGTATTTTACACTTCTTTGTTTAACTTTTGATTCTCAAATTCATCTACCCATATCAGAGGGGAAAAGAGACTGAAGATATTTTAACTGTGTTCTAATCATTCCTGACTCTTAATTTTTAAACAACACATTAAGCATGAGGTTTTGTCTCTCAACAATATATCAATTGAATAGGATCAGGCCCCAGTTCAAAATAGAATTCTCACAAATCAAATTGATGTATTTTTTAAATGCAGAAGAGTATTAGGACTGTCAAAGGAATTCTTCCTTATACCTCAATTTCTGTCAGCGGGTGTTTGTTCATTTGTTTGTTTGGTTTTAACTCAATTTGTGATCATGGATGCCGAAGCACGTTAACTTAGGTTAGTAACAAACACCAAAAAGATATTTCTATGCCAAATGAAACCAGGTTTTCATAATGGAAACACACATTAATTAAAAAATTCCTGCTCTAAAGTGAAGTTGTTAATAAGCATAAAGCAATATGATTAACAGAGTAGAAGTACTGCACAACTTCAGAGATGCTTTAACACATACTAAGGTACTTTTACCTGTAGTGTCTTTTAGTGGGGTTGTACTGAAAATCACTATACTCACCTGAATTAAAGATGACACATTTGACAGTCACGCAAGAAAAGCTTAAAGAGAAGAAGTGGGAGAAGACAGCCTTCACACAATGTAGTCTGTTGTGTAAATTAATTCTGGGGGATCAAGACACAATATTTTATAAGATGTATTTGTAGGTTTCCTTTGCCATCCATAGGGTCTCTCTCATGCAGTCTCCCATTCTTTTTTTTTCTTTCCTCCTACATACTCTCTTTAAATTCCTTTCTTAATTGTACCAATGACATTAAGAATTCTTGAGAGGGAAAAATATATTCATACAAGACCCATTGTATCTCTGACAGATTTTATGATGAAGGAATTCAGTTGGAATTTTATCATAATATCGCAGAAAAACTATCACTACAGCTAGCTTTACTTGTGTTCTGGAAACTTTTGGGTCATTTTTATGAGAGGGAATAGAAGCTTTGAGGTTTGGTTTTGTTCTGTTTTAGAAATTTCACAAATGGGAAAATCTCTTGGAACTCTCAACTCTTCTGAGTTTGTATTTTCTTGAGCACTAGGCTGCTGCTTGCCCAGAGCATTCGGTTGCAGAGCCACTACAGAGCTCTGCAGATTGACTGTGTTCAAGTCTCACCAGTTCTCACATTTAACTGTAAAATTCATGGTAATTAATATTTACATTGAGCCCCAGCATCAGAATCCAGGTGATTGTATGAGAATCTTCTATTAATTTTTCCTCCTTTTTCTGTTGTTTTGGTTTGGTTTTGTTTATTTGGGGTTTATTTTGCTTTATTTTACATGAAAATGTTCTGTCTTCATTATAATGGAAATATACTTGATATGACCTTGGGACGTATTAGCACGGGCACAAACTTCTGTAGCTTCATGTCCCAGTTTCTCAGTGGTTACTGAGTGATTACTGAGTAGTGAGGTTTGAGTACCTTGCACAAAAAGAATGGCACCAAGCCCAAAGGAATAATCCTTGTTCTTTTTGTGCAGGAAGGGCTTTGGCCCTTTGCTTTTCCCTATGCTGATACAGTCTTGGGTGGAAGGAGTCATGTTGGTTGGAGCTTAACATTATGATGGCTGGAGGCAGTAGCAAAGTCTGTGGTGGTAGAAGGAAAGAGGAAGAGAGATTAGTCCCTGGCCAAAAAAGAGCAGTAATGCAAGGGAAAGGTTGAAGAGTAGGCAAGTGTGACCCACAGAGCATTGCCTGGTTCCTAATGTGAGGGGGATGAACTTTTCCTGCTGTGTTGGAGGAAGGAGAGAGAATGTATTTCTACAGAGCTTGTTTTGTTGACTCTCTGCTATCCTTCATACATATAATCTTTGAATGAGTTGTGTTGGAAGGGATGTTGAATATCGTATAGTTCCACCCCTCCCAGCCATGGACAGACCAGGTTGCTCAAAGCCCCATCCAACCTGGCCTTGAACACTTCCAGTGATGGGGCATCTGCAGCTCCTCTGGGCAACCTGTTCCAGTGCTTCACGACTCAATGAATAAAGAAATTCATCCAAGTAACTAAACTAAATATCTCCTCTTTTTTAGTTTAAACTGTTCCCTATTGCCCTGTCTCTACCTGCCCTTGTCTCAACTGTTGAGTAGCCTCAATTGTCAGTGCATGTGAGGCCCTCTAGGAGTAGGAAAAAATTAATGAATCTGTTGATGTCTTCAGTATTCTTCAGCACTTCATACCCATCTACATGCTGAAGGCAAAGGAATCCCTTCTAAGCTGACATAAAGAAAACCAGAAATCTATGTTAATACTCTGAATCTCCATCAACTCCATTTGTGTGAAAGCACTGGTTTAAGATGAAGGCATAACATTGGTTTATTTGAAAATGTGTTCCTGAAAAGTGTACCATTTCTGCTCCAACTTGGTCTTAATGCTCTTTGGATGCTAGCATGTATCCTGACCTTAATTGTTCTTCCAGAATATATCCCTTTCTCTACAGCAGATTGCACAACATTTAGTGTTTTCTTCCTTTAAGAACAAACACAGTCTGTCAATGGTATTATATAAACAGATAGCTGTGAAATATATTGTCCTTATATGTCATCATAATGCAAATCCAAGCTGTATTTATTTGCCACAACCAGTGACTGCACTGATTGTGTCCTTATGAAAATAAATGTTTCTTTAAAAATATACAGGTCAAATTAACATAGCAGTTAAGATATGAAGGGGGGAGTTGGGGTGGAAATGTTTCCTGAACATTTTATCGAAGGAGTTTGTAAAAGGGAAAATGTCAAAAGTCGTGACGAGTAACAGAAAATTAGACTTGAGATTGGTTTTCAAGTGGAAGATATATTTAAACAACATTTTAGGTTTGAGTTTATTTTAACATGGAATTTAGTTAAATGTTTGCTGTGTGTGCCTGGCTCTAGAACATGAGCTTTATAAAAATTCTCTGGAAGGAAAACATTGAAGTTATGATTTTTTAAAGATTTTTATTTTTGATGTAGGTTTAATATCACTGTCACAGCATCTGAGGCTTCTTGGGAAGAAACTACATAGGTAACTCTTTTATAAAGGGTTTGCATCATAGAGAATTTTGTGATTGATTTGTACATACTACAGCAAAAATTGCAGCAATAAAACAGATCTTACCCAAATGACAAGTTGAAACAAATAATTTTATTTGTTTATTTAAACGAGTTTAGAGCTCATGAAAAGAGCCAGATTGACAGCCACAGAGACTTAATTCCTCTGTTCCACAGACTAAGTGCAGAAGGAACTAGTGCAGGATCCTCCCGTGGCCCTGCTAATGTCTTAACCTTGATCTGTAGCTACCACCTTTAGACATGAGTCGTTCAATTTACATCCCCATTCTCTCCTTGAACTAAAAGTGCCAACAAGAATGGCAAATGTGATATTGTGGAGGAAACTGGTCCCACAGAGCTGCGGACATATTCACACTCTTGAGTCACCACTTATCTGGCCAAGGTTCAAAGCAGAAGGATGTGTTTGTGAAGGTGTCCACAATCCTATGCCCAAGTCCCAAAGTGGTTTGTCATCTGGATATATTCCTCTTTGCTTTCTGATTCTCGCTGGTGTTAAGGGATTTTGCACTCTCTCCACATATATTTGCATTTCAGTTGCAATTTGAGCAGATGTTCAGAGGATCAATCGTTAATTTTTATTTTTTTTTAATTCAAAGAAATCAAAATAATTGTCCCTCAAGACCAGGCTTGAAGATTCTTCCCACAAAGAGAATCTTGAACTCTGCCTTTTCTTCCCCATAATTTTCTCCACCAGTGAATCTAATCAGGAGTAAGTCATTCCCTTCGTAGAATAGATAAAAGAAATTGTACAGTCTTTTGTGCATCAGACTTTGGCAGTAGCATGTCTGCTTTCTCTCGAAGCTTGCATTGTCCCTCTGCCACAGCAGCTATGGAAGTTAGTCAGAGGCAGCTGTTAATGCTTTTAAACTGTGATTTCGATTTGTGTGCACTTAAATCAGTTAACCTTAGTTATTTCTTTGCAATGTTCAAGTAAAGTTATTGTCCTGTTACCACAATACCCCCTTATTGAGTAGGGACTATTAAGCATACCAAGAGTAGTGATGTAATATTATTTCATTTCTAAATTGAATCAAGATTACAGAATCAACTAGGTTGTAAAAGACCTTTGAGTTCATCAAATCCAACCTATGACCAAACACCACCACGTCAACCAGACCATGACACCAAATGCTACATCCACTCCTTTCTTGAACACCTTCAGGGACGGTAACTCCACCACCTCTGTGGGCAGCCCATTCCAATTGTCCAATCACCCTTTCTGTGAAGAAATTCTTCTTTATGTCTAAGGATGATGCAGCTTAAAGCTGTGTCCTGTCATGCTTTCACTGGTTGCCTGGGAGAAGAGGCCAACCCCCACCTGACCACAACTTCCTTTGAGGCAGTTATGGAGAGTGATAAGGTCACCCCTGCGCCTCCTCTTTCCGGCTAAACATTCCCAGCTCCCTCAGATGCTCCTCATAGATCTTGTGTTTCAGACTCATCAGTAGTGTCCTTGTTGCCCTTCTCTAGACACACTCCAGTATCTCAATGTTCTTCCTAAACTGAGGGGCCCAGAACTGCACATAGCACTCAAGGTGTGGCCTCACCAGTGCCCAGTACAGGGGCCAATCCCTTCTCTGGTCCTGCTGGCCACACCATTCCTGATCCAGGCCAGGATGCCATCGCCCTTCTTGGCCACCAGGGCACAGAGCTGGCTCTCGTTCAGCCGCTGTCAAACAGCACCCCCAGGTCCCTTTCTGCCCGGGCACTGTCCCACCCACACCATCCCCATCCTGCAGCACTGCAGGGGGTTCTTGTGGCCAAGGTGCACAGATGTGTCCGTAAGATGTTCTTAAGGTCAATAATGCAGAGATGTGCCCTTTTGCCACAAGGGTCTGTTCCAAGTCAGAACATTGGTTTTGGATGAGAAATAACATATGAAATATTTTCTATTATTTTCAGGTTTTATTCTGCTTGTATGTTTTAAAGCTGTACTGTTGGACATAGTTCAATTATGCTGTCCTCTTAAAAGAAAGTGATTGTTTGAGCTACTACTAGTTCTTTAAAATGTGAACTTTAAACTGAAAATAGGAAAACTGTTCTTTTTGGATATTTTGTGCTTGCATGTGGGCAAAAGAAACACTGAATTATTAATAGATTTGATTGGAATGGTAAAATTCTTACTGGTTGAGAGAAATTTCATTTGAGTTCACTTTAGCATGTGATGCTTTTTTTGTTGTTGTCTATGGTCATGCTAGGGGTTGCTGATGCAATTTGACCTGTAGTACTTGTGTAACACTACTATGCAGAAAAAGATAAGTATATTTTTGTTATCAAAAATAAACAGTCTTACTGTAATATTAGTGGTATATTCCTCTGTTGTATTTTTGAGATGACACAGCTCTCATAGATACATTTTACCTGCCTAATACTTTCATGTTTTAGGACAAATCTCAGCTCCATATTGAGGAATGACGTATTTTAATTAGCACATATATATGAATTAACAAATGGCTTTTTGGTTGAGTTTAACTTTTAATTGTAGAGCTTTTTTTGTGGGCAAATTACCTGTGCTTTATGAATTGTACACTGCTGTAACTTTCCTTAAGAGGGTAATATATATCTTTAAGTGAGTGAAATAAGATGGGCTTGCATTAAACTCAGATCAGAGCTTTCTGACAGTAGCAGCACAGCTTCAGAAGCTGTAATCTTAAAATTCTTAGCTTCTAAGAGCACTATTGTGAATACTTTGTACAAAAAAAAAAGTTAATTCTTCCAAGTAAGTAAAAAAACCTAATAATTTTGGTAAATTATCATGTGGTGATTATTAAACTAATATGTAATTAGCATTTTCTAATGACAATCATAATCTTGACAAATGAGTTCATTCATTTTTTTCTGATCATTAAAGACTTTAAAAGCACTGATTTTTGTTAACTAAGGCCCTTGGCTGTTCATCAGTGGCGCAATTCAACCTAATACTCCAGTGGCCAGTAATCAGAGTTGACTATTAAGTGAAGGAAATTTTATCATTGTCTTTATGAACATCACCTTTATTTCTTGTCTAACACAGCACATAGACAGAACTGTAAGAACATCTAACTGATACATATTCTTCTCTTTTTTAAAGATGGTGAATTATACCAATATTTTTATGTTTCATATAATCAAACTTCAACCAATACTTTGACAATAGTATGATCTTTGTGGTTTTTCAAATAGAAGTTTTTGTGTGGTATTTTTGGGTTTTTTTGAGTTGAAACAGAAGTAGATTTCAATCTTCTTAGTATCTGTATTTGTTATTACTTCTAAAAGGTTTGATTTTCTTTGAGGGGATGTTGTAGTTTTTTTCTGTGTTAAAATGTGTAATCTCTTCAGAAGCAACATACTTGCTATTATGAATTCCTGTGGGTAACTATTACCTATGATATATTATCCAAGAGCTTGATTCTACAAATTGGTAGTTAACTTACATCAGAGATACTGAACATGGCCGAGCTAAATGTTCTCCAATGTGCAGGAAACACATCCTGTAATCACTGCTGATGTTCATATCCTCTTGTTTCCCTTTGAAATTCCTTGTATTTTTGGCCTATGCCATCGCAGAGATACTCCTCTCATTCTTAGCTCTCTGCAGCAAGTCTGAAGCTGTTCAGGTCTCTGTCCTCACTTTGCTGAAATACACCCAGAATTTGGGGCCCCTCTGCAGCCCAACTCCTTTTTCAGGCTTGTTTGTCCAGCAGAGTCTTGTTTTCAGTTCTTTTCCCTGCGGTTGGAATGGAGTTATTTTATATTTGCAGAATGTGAAAGATAAAACAAGCATGCAAAAAGTATAGCAGTGTAGAACATAGTACCAAAATATTTCTGTGTTTGTTTACTTTAGATGTTTGAGTTTATGCAGAGACAAACTGACTTCAAAAATATAGGACAGATGATCAGAAATGTGGATAAGGACAGCATGTTCCTCTGCTTTATTTAGCACTGAGCATATTAATGGGTGCTCAATAAATGGTAATGGTTTTGGAGACATGATGATTGATGTTTCCTGGATCAAAACATAGAGGTTTTGTTTAAGAACAGCCCAGCTGGCAGAGTGATCCTCTTTTGAAACTGTTTGTGATCAAAATATGTCAGAGCTGTATCTATAAAATACAGTAGGCACGACTTTTTGTCAGTGGATTGGTTAATTTATTTTAACAGTAAACTATCAACTGTATCTTTGATTATTCATCCCTCCTGTCACACCATATTCCTATCAGTGAGTTAAAGTGCTGCTCTTTTTCTGCTTTCCAGATTTTGTTTCTTACATTGTGAACATACTGCTCTCAAAAAAGGGCTATATATTTTTGGAGTAAGAACACATACAAGATACTGAAGAGAGAGAGTTATGTATTTATTTGTGTACGAAATTGCACCACATGCGTACTTTGGACAGCCAGTATTGAGGAACAGAGAACTATCACCTGTCTTTTAAGGCAGCCATCAGTGAAACTCATGTGGTGCCATCCTCCCTGGTCAGGGCACACCTCAGTGTGACTGGTATAACCAGAAACTCCAAGATCAGAAAATGAACACATCTCTTACTTTGTCACCTCAGCTGGTTGTTCCTCTTAAAGAAGCAGTGCTTTTTGGCTTTGACTTAAGAGGAGATGGCTCCCAGATTAATGGCTTCTAAGATTCTTAGCACAGGCACTGAGAAAAGCCAATTAAAGCTATCCTTGATACTTCCATGATTGAAGCAGTAAGTGGGAATTCAGAAAGGGAGCAGGCAAATTTAACTTTCTTTTTTCTCACCCTTTTTTCTTTTCTTTCTCTTCCACTTCTCTCTCCACCCAGCTCTTTTGTCACCTTTAAGGAAAATAAATCAGTTATAGTATCCTTTCTGACCTTTCAGTTTGTCATGTATGTTTTTCTTTAGGTTTTTTAATGCTCTTTGGATGCTCTCTAGAGGAAAGTAAAAATTTTTAAAGGAAAACTCACAAAGTTGATTGCACTTCAAAGAAAATGGGAATTAACTTCAAAAGTATTGTTGGGAGCATAGTTGCCAGATAAATTACATGAAATTTTTTTTACTTATTTCATTTGGAAACTTTGTATTTCTAAATTTGTATTAAAATAATTATTTTAAGTTAAGCATGAAAAAGGCTATTGTTAAGGAGTCTTTAAAAATCTAAATCTCTCCATGGGATAGATATGTAAATATCCAGAGTACACAATTCTTATTGTATTGATGTGTGGCAGCAAGAACCTCATGAACTAGGTTTATTGACAAAATAGACTGCAACAGCTCTGAAGAGTGGCTCATTGTGTCTGAATGCATTTAGGCAGCTTTAATTCCTGAATTAATTATACAATATACTATGAAGCTACAAAGAAAAAGCCATTAAAGTAATCTGTGTCAAAGGAAATTTGTACATTGAGTCTGGGTTGTATGGGGAGATTGTCTGCCCAAAAAACAGAGTTGTCCTACAACCCTCTGGGTACAGTGAGGGCAGCAAGAGTGTTGGTGTTGCCAGCTTACATGCTGCTGCACAGCTGGTCTGGGTGGTAATTTCTGATCTCTGTTACTTGCATTTAGTGTTACTGAATTTCTTTCTACCCTGAAAAATGAAAGCAAGTAACTGTTCTTACTTAAGTATTTGAGTCTAGAAACTAGGGACATTAAACTATCAAATATCTGAGCTAACACGATTTATGAAAAGATTGCAATGATTGGTAGTACTGTAGTGTTGCAGACACATTTAAGAAGAATTACTCTTCCCAACCGGGACAACCATTGCCCTTTTTCTGCCCAACAACAGTTGGGGCTGTGCTTACTCCCTGCTTACTCCCATTTGCTTTTTGCTTTTTTAGTAGTTCAGCTGAGGCACTGATCTTTTAATGACTATTCAGTGAGGAAAAACTTGTTTATCCTCTTGAAATGCCTGAGCACCTCATAAAGAAATTTGTTTCCTAATGGCAGCTATATTGCTGAAATTCCATCATGTGTTGCTTTTTATGAGATGTGGGCATTTGGAAAAAAAATACGTAATTTCTCACAGAGATGTGATCTTTGAGGGCAGGGTTTCATGCCAACAACATACAAAACAAGTAGCTGAAGCTAGGGCCTGAATACATTTACTGCAAAGAAATAGTGAAAAAATCCTCTCCCCAGTGGCAATAAAGCACCTTTTGATCTGTATTTCTGAAGCTGTGCTGTTCATTGTTGCTTTCTTTTGTTCTGCTTCTGCCTCCTTTTTCCCCGACAAGCCTGTTTGCATTAGCCTGCCTGTTTGGTGCTTTGCAGAGCATCTCTGTAAAGGGGGATTTCGTAGCACGTAGGTTTATGTGCCTTGTAAAAATTCCTCGCAAATGCTGTTCCGTCATTGCTTAGCAGGAGTACAGCACTTTTGCTGCATGGTGCTCTTGACTGAAGGCATAAGTGGTGTATAGGCCCCTGGATAGTTCCTTTGTGCTGAAGCAAATTTTGACTTAAGATTTTTACTTAAAACAAGGATAATCATGTTTGCATGTGGCACGGTTTCTTTGGCAGCCTCAGCACCTCAGCCATTTTTATGCTCCCTCTTTTTTTTGTTGTTATTATAGCAGTTGTCCAAACATACTATCACGTGGTACAATCTGTCTGGAAATTCTAATTCTGATGAGAGCAGAGGTGGGAAGAAGGAGGTGGCAAATTGAAGGTTTCAGTATTTTAAATTCAGCTTTTGCTTCAGTCTTCTAAGTGTTCCAGAATCCTCCACTGTGATCACGTTACTGGGACGTATAAGTGGTCTCAGAGATACAAAACTCGAAACCAGTATTAAGTCAATTTGATATTTGTGTGTCGTGGGTTTCATTGTAAGTCACTCCAAAGCTGAGCATGCCATTTTAACACACAATATGTTCAAATTAGCTCAGAGACCTTTAACTGCAGTGGCACTGGCAGATCTCACTTAAATATTGTAAAATATTATTATTTGACTGGTGCTCCTTTAAACTAGGCTATTTAATCTATGTGCTGAATATTATACCAAATACAGCTTTTGTGGAATTTCGTTGTGGCCAGGGACGCAGAATGGAAAAAAATTAACTGTTAAATAACATACAAATTAACTATCCAGAAGTTTAACTCAAGGAACAGATTAATAAAGCTGTCAAAAATGCCTATCCTCCTAAATATTATAAATATTATAATCTTACCATGTTACTGTAACTCAGTAAAGACTTGGTGATATCAGCATAAATGATTTTATCTAGTATTTTTCTTTTCAAGATAAATCCAAAGGTGTTAAGATCACATTGGTTTTATGGTCATATTTGATATATGATAATATCATCTATGTCTGCAGAATTTATGATATTAATATGACGAGAATGGTGGGATTATTATTATGGGTCACACAGAATTACAGATCCCAATAATAGTACACCTAAAAAAAGAAAAACTGTCAGCTGTAGTGTAGTGTAAGCGCCCATCTTTTCAAGCTGTTGTAGCTCATATTACAAAGAAGGCCATTTTAGCTAGGAGCATAACAATCTCATTGTATTAATCATTTTCTGTGCTTAAGCAATATGAGGATGTCTGCTTTCAGTGACAGAAATAAAATCCTTGAAGGGAACAGTCTGTGAAATAAACTCTGAAGGGACAGTGAGACTGCCTCTCTTTACTCCCCATGGCCTAATTAAACAGTGGAAAAGCCACCATAAAAGAAATTAAATTTAAAAAGACAGATTAGCAACAGGAAGGGTGTGGCAGCAACTGATGTCCATGTGGTGCTCCATTTGCAAGTATCATGAAGAGGGATTGTGCTAAGAAGCAAGGTAGGGAGTTGCTGATCATGGATTTTTAAAAATATTTTCACTTTTGGCTACAACAGGATTCTCTAGTCTGGTCTAGTATTTTCCTTTTGCAATCCTCTGCAGCAGTGTAACACCAAGAGAAAGCAAGCCATACATTCCCAGGTGTGCTGTTCTGCTGGTAACATTTCATTACTAGAAAGTATAAACAATTTCTAATCAAGATTTTTAATATGCTTATACATGCCTATACACATTTTCCCATATATAAATATTAACATTGGACCCTGGTCTTTGCTGGGTGATAGGATTTTTTTTTCTTCAGTTGCTGAGGTTTGTACTGAGGTGGTCTGTATTGCCAGAAACAGTTCGGCCATTGCTTATCCTTTTAAAAATAAGAGAGGTTCAACTTCTGTGATCTGTTGAACTCATAAATGATTGACTTTACTTGGGTAATAATAAGTGTTTTTTCCTGGCTATGACTGATACAGCGCAGTATAACTGGGAGAGTGTGAACTATCCAAGAACTACACTTACTTTGAAGGTAGGAAATGACTGTAGGAGAATTGCTAAGACTTTTCTGTCTGGTGCGGTGTAGTGTTCTGCATCTTCACACCTTTGCTGTTTGGTATAGTTTGCGTTTGTGCATGGTGTATGTTTACACTAACCTACTGCTCGTGTTGACACTGCTGGTGAAAGAGTGCCAGTGCCCAAGGTGTTCCTCTCTTTCATTTAGAGTTCCTCCTTTTCCATTAGGAGTCCTTCCCTTGCAGAGCAAAACAGCTCATTCATTAGGTAAGCTTTTTCCTCTTGTTTCATCTCAGAAGTCTGGGATCTGTTCTTCCCCCTAAGAGTATTTTGTATCCAACAGAGTGTGTGCTGGTCCAGGTCCAAGCAGTGTGCCTTAGTTTACTCTCTAAGCCAAGAGGAATACTACAGAGCTTTCTATTTCCTCTGCAGAGCAATAATGTGTACAAATATTTTACCCAGGTTAACTTCAATGCCCCTTTTGGCACTTAGAGGCACCTGTTTGGGAGTGCACCATGAGGATGAGCCATAGCTGCACGAGGCACCACAAAACTTATGACTTATTCGTCATTAAAGAAAGTTTCTAAGCAAAATTAACAAAGAAGCACACCAAAAAATTCTCAAGCTTCAGAAGGTTACTCAGTCCCTAAGCTCAGATGCTGAGTTCTCTCTGAGCTGGGAGTCAGCTGTCATCCCCCAGAACCTCCAGTCTCCTCTGTCAGTCACTGGAATGCTTCTCCAACACGCTCCAAGTTGGCCAGTGGAAATATCCATAGGAGCAGTCTTATGAACAGCTTTTCCTGCTCAATTTCTGCATTGTTGCTTCAGGAAAATTGGTAAAAATGTTTCCAAGTAGATGCTGTACCTACAGGAGCTCCTTTTCACAGAACAAAGACCCCAGAGCCAATGGCCATTGAGCCAATGCTCATGAGGGACAACAGGCAAGAGGTTTCTTCGTTCCTTCATTCTGCCCCAGTGCTCCTGGAAGGCAATGTTCTGTGTTGCTTTACACTCTCCAGTCTGTATCAAGCAGGGACAGTTCCTCACCCTATGTTATGCAAATGATCACAAGCAACAGAGAAAATTGGGAAAAACTTCACCCTGATGCTTCTGTGTAGGCCAGACAAATTACCCAAGCTCACAGAGGAAACAGGACACATTGTTTGAGGTATGGTACAGTGAAAAAATTCCCTTTATGTGCCTTTTGTCATTAGAATTTATGTCTCAGAGACAAGTCTTCCCAGAGACTTGCCTACAACATTTAGCCTTGCACTACCTTGAGTAGCATTTGTCTTTCAGACAAACTCCAGCCGGTCAGGATTGAAAGCCACGGCACAGAATGGACTTCACAGTTTTAATTCTTAAGGCAGTAAAACAAAAATACTGGGTGGGTAGAATTATTTTCTGTTGTTTCTTTTAAAGAGGAAAAGAATATTAGGTATTTTATCAGTATGTTAGAGCCTGCAATACATTCACTATGTTTCTGAAAGCTACCATCACCTTTCACTGTTACTGTATGCTGATTTTTTTCTGTTATTGAATAAATGCATTTGGACAGAATTTTGATGATTCTACGTGCAGGTAAATACTAGGATTTGGGGAATGAGTAAAGGCTACTTGGTGATAATAAATGTAGAAAAATAAATGAGTGAAAAAGCAGTTGCTTCTTTATGAGTAGAGGTATATCTGGCTGTATGCTCATTGCATTGATACCTATCACATGTAGGTTTATGTCAGGAAACATGATACTTGAGGTTTTATCCATGTGAGTTTCTAAGTGTTATGGTTGTGATTTTCATACATCCTGAAAGACAGGCGTATTTTGTATGTATTATGCTTTTCTGTGCTTTGTTATTGCCAGAAGCTTGAAATCAATACTGCTTTTTCTTTCTGATAATTAAGAGGATGGTTTATCTTTATATGGATCTTTAATTTTAATAAGCTAATAATTCTGATTTTAGCTACTATTATCTTAATAGCTAAGCCTTCTTAAATGTTTTTATCGTAATTCCTTTGGATAGTGTTGCCCTTTTTTCAGCCTGCATGAATCCTTGCTCTATAGTGACGTCTGCTGGAAATGGCAAACTGGAATGTTCAAGGGCATATTTAAGCTTTTCAGTTCAGGGTTGCCTTTATCCTTTTACATATGTGAAGTGTGGACTGTATAGAAGAGCAGCATCACATTTTCCCATTCCCTAACAGGTGTTCTTTCTGCACTGGACTTGGTAGAATTTGGGCTTTATCTTGTGGCAAGTATATATTTTTTGCCTTGCAGCACATTCCGGCAGTGTAAATTTTGACACTTCTTCTATTCTTGTCATAAAAGTTGATAGTTAGAAGTCATCAGATTCTGAGAAATAAGTATTTATGCTTTGTATAAGATCCATACTGAGGTGCTCAGATTCAATTATGGCTTTTTACTGACAGTCCTGACACCAATATTTAAGTAATTATAGAGGAGTCAATGAAAGAAATTTATGCTTTTAATCTGACATTCAGAATTAGGTAATATTTACTTTATATCTAAAAAAAGGTATAACATTCAAAATAGACACCAAACATTTTGCATTAGAGCTAAAAAAGGAAAGTAATGAGCCCATTTTTAAGTGAATTCAAAAAGCAATCTGATTTTAGGTCTTGCAATGCAGAGCAAATAAAATAAAAACTATCCTACTTTATTTACTAACCGATGAATTGAATTGTCCGCCTTTTATTACAGATATAAAGCAAAGACTATGAAGAGGCAATCATTTTTGCAGCTATCAGACTTTCAGTAACATATCTCTTGTGGCTTAAATAACAGATAGTTTAAGTGTTTTTCCATTACCTTCGTGTAAATGAAAAATGCATAAAATATTTTAACAAGGCAAAGTAATCCAAGGAGATTGTTATTTTGTGTTACAAATTAGGTTATTTCTGTCATAAAATTAAAGGAAAAAAAATCAACGCAAGGACATTTCAGCTTAATATCATTTACCAGAAGGAACATGTAACAGATTTAATGAGCTAGCAGGTCACCTGAATCCAGCTGTTTCCGACCAGCTTTATGAAACGGAGAATGCAGCTAACGGTAGGAGGTAAGCATTATTACAAGCTCTCAAGGAGTTACAAAATCGATTTCTGCTTGAATGAATTAATTTAGATTATCAATTTATAACCAGCTACACGAATCCCATCAACTCAACAATTCAGTGAATGATCAGGCTCAGCCCTTGCAAGAGCTTAACAATTAGAGAGCTCTATAGTTATCTCCTGTCCTACGGTGTTGCTAACAAAGTTCCTTAGTTTGACAGAAAGAGAAGGAAAATGTTTGCTTAAGGACATTGCAGGAGTGAAACACATCTTTGGCGAGGGAAAAGAGCAGCTACCAGAGAGCAACTGTGTTCTTGTGTCTTTCCTTCCTAGAAATGCTTCCAAAGGTAACTGAAATGGAGTGGTTCATTTTACTAGAAAGAAAACAGGACCAGTGCAGGGAAGAGGCCAAACCATCTAATTTCAATCATGTACTTCTAAAGAAGAAAATAAAGGATAGGATGTGAAAACTAATGCTAATAACTATCACACTCTCTAAAGGTTTATACCTGCAGTGCTATTAAAAATGTCTTGCCTTTTTACTGGAATGCAGCAAGGTAGTTCCTCTTCCTCCTCATTCTAGTGCAGTTGTTAAAACCTGTGAAAAGAGAATATAAATTGCTGCTAGTCAGAATGTTACTGTTTTATTTTGCACAAGTGTTAAATGGCTACTCAGGATGCAAGTCATTGATGATTCAGACTGTTCATCTTTTAATCTCTGACTTTTCTCCTTCTTGTAATATTGCAAAATGGTTAGGAGTAAAAGGATGTTTGCTGTGTGTCAGTTACTGCTGTCTCCTGAAGTATAAAATGCAGTGGTTACTCTTCCTTGCCTGTTCAGTCACTTTTGGCACCATCTTCCCTGTCTCGGAAGATAAGAGTGGTACAGTAAGTACAGCACTTTATTAGGAGTGTATGATTTATCACAGGAACATTAAACTTAAATAAGTAATTGTGTTTATAAATATCCTTCAACAGGAGCTGGGATTCTGGGTTTAGTAATACACGTCAGTGGTGAAGTATAAAAAAGTGATCAGCTGTTAGGCCATAATGCCTTATTGTTGCCTAAAAATAATTTGAAATTATTACATTTTAGGGCTGAGTAAAATCAATAGGATTATATTGTTCTTCTTCTAAAAGGTACATTTGCAGTTCAGTGTTCAAAGAGTAATAGGCATGATGGCTTCTGTTAGGGACAAAATGAGTTGCACCTTACGTCATGTGGAAAGTATACCACTAAAAAGACCTCAGACTCCTGACAGTTTTAAACCACTAACAAAAATTGTTAAATAGCTCTGTTGCCCTTATGCTGTAAGAAAGTGGAAGGTTTTTAAGTACTGAAAATGCATCTTCTGGACAAACTTGGAAATGTTCACATGGGCTACCAGTGCTTGTTTTTTTTTATTTTCCTTGACTTGGCTGTAAACAGTCTTCTCTAAATTCTCTCTGGGCATACAAAAATTGAAGACAACAATGGAAACCTATTCTAGTGGAACAATTAAAAGCTATGAGAAATCCTTTTTTTGTAGTCTTTTCTGTAAGGTTAGCTCTAATTTGACAATCAAATTGTTGTCTTGTTCCTCATTATTTATTATTATTTTAGCAAGGTTTTATGCTAGCTCATAAAGAAGTTGGTGACTCTGAGATGGTAGAATTTAATAGTCTCTAATTTCCTGGGGCAGGCATTGTACAGTCCTGTAAGAAGCCGACCTGTAGTCCACCCTAGGGACAACCTGAAAACTTTTCCAGGCTACACACAGGTTCTCAAGATCCTTAAACTGACCCTGCAGTAGGTTAACTGAGTGCATGGGAATTGTCAGCCCATCAAACAGTAAAGGAACTCATCTGGGATGCTCTTTTTTCCATCTGTACCAATCATAGCAGGTACCTCACCTTTTGGAAAATAAGATTTTAAGTGTATATGTCACTGATGAGAGTGAACTTGTAAATTTTCACATGTATGCCTAGTGCCTTACGCACTTTCCCAACCAGCTGCTCTAAAACCACATTAGGTGGATGGGAAAATGCTGCCATTGGATGGACATTTGGGATATTTGCTGCTGGAGACACTGGGCTTTACAAACGTAACTCTTTTTTTCAGCTTTTTTTGCTGTCCTGCATGCAATACTGGAAACAATGTAATCCTGGCAGCGCTGGACCTCTGTCTTTGCAGTGTGCATTTTCCACAGATTTCTGTGCTTCTGCTATCACACTCTTTCCAATACCCAAGACAGCTCCTTCAAAGCTAATTCCAGTGTCAGTGTGATCTCCTCTACTATGATGGTTGAGTCTGAGGGGATAGCTAAATAAATCTCCCACTGTGAGCTTTCATTGAAGAAATTCCTTCTCTCAGATTTGGATAGTTTATCCCTGGAGCATGCTATCATTCAGGGATGGGCAGGTAAAAATTAACAGGATTCAGAGGCTCAGTGACTTCCCAAATGTCACTCTTTCACATCCAGCCGCTATTGGGCTGAGATGAACCTGCAACTTTTCCTTTGAGGGTAGAACCTCTTGCCACGAGCCTTGTGAATCACCCTTTCTTCTTTATGCCCATAATCATTTAGTAGATGAACTGCAGAGCAAATCCATCATGAGCTGGGATCTGTTGCACAGCCTAGAAACAGGGCCTTTTCTGGTCCATGTCTTTGATCAAGTAGTTGTAGCTGTCTGTTCAAGCGTGGTGAGCTAAGTTTTTAGATGTGCTGTAACAATGCCACTTATTGCACTGTGGAGAGTTTTATCTAGGGAAAAATTTAAGTCTCTTTCAACTGTTGCAAGGAAGGCCCAGTGTTTCTCTCAGTGGTGTGCAAGTGGTTCCCATGGTGAGGCGTGCCTGGTGTCTTGCAGGTGAGCAGCCTGTATCCCAAATGCCCTGGGAGACACACACTGGCTCTGGGGGCCACTGTGGGTGTTTCTGCATCATGATCCTGGGAAGAGAAGTGCTGCACCAAGGTGCCTGAGCAGCTGCAGGCAGAGGTGGCTCAGGGGGAGCCAGGTGGATTAGCAGAGATGGCAAAAGGGGTAGTCCATCATGGTGAGGAAAGGGCTGATATCAAATAGGTTCAAAATATTCATGTCAAGTTCAGCAACATCTCAGGATACATCTGTGATGTCTTTGTGAAACAACCAGCAGAAAAACTAATATTGCTGAAATTATTTAATATGGCTAAACAAGGTGTAGGGCTATGGCCTTCAGAATGCTAAATGCTTTTTACAGAGTGCTTGGGCCCATTAGCAAAAATGATGGTATTTTCTTTAAGACTTTTTATGTTCTTTTGCAAACAGAACAGGTTGTACTAAAAAAATTCTGTTTCAGGAGTTTTATTTCCTTATTATCAAAGTTCATGAGATTTTCAACTAACTTTCTGGTCAGAGAGGATATTAATAGCCTTGTTGTGTGAGGATTTTCCTTAGCGTAGTTTCAGAAAGGTGCAAACATATTCATCAGAAGTGATTATTTGCTTAATTATGCCAGAAAATGCTGGTAAGCTTTTGGATTTTCTAATTTAGTCCAGTGCAATTTTTTTCATCATTTTCATAACTCTAGATACAATCAACTGTAATATTTCAAACATATGTTTCCATTTTATTTTTATGTTGGCAAAGCCTTTGATTGCAGTCCCCAGTGCTTACCTTAACTACACCTCATAGAGGCTGTAAATACACCTCTCCTCAGCTGCATTGCAGCTAGAGACAGCGTCTGGCAGCAGCCTAGGATGGGCAAATGACCTCAAAATCCTGAGGGCCTATAGCAGCGGTGTTCCACATTATTGATAGTAGCAGAGATATTGACAGTCTGTGCTTGGAAGGAAAATAGGAGTTTGATATGACATATTGTGTGTCTCAGCAAGACTCATAAATAATTTTGACAAGTTTTTGTATGCATGGGAAAGTCCTTGATTCAGCCTCCCATAAAAATAAACTTCTATTATGGAATGTATTTGTCAAGTGGCTGTGTGATGGATGGAGCTGCGTTTACCCCTTGGCAGTTCGATGAGTTTTAGATGCACAGCTTACCAGAGAGGATTTACGGGCAGTACAGAAATAATTATTCAGTATGAAATACATAATTCCTGTACCTGGATTTTCATTTTTTATTGTATTTTGTTTCTGTTGCATTTCTGGTCTTTAAAACAAAAGGCCCTACCATTTTACTTGGAGCTGTTGAATGACAGGCGTGCCTGGTTTGGAGAAACTAATTCCTTTCCCAAACTTGGTTTGTATTTTGTTAATTGAACATAAGCTTTTAGCAAACTAGGCAAAATCAGACAAGTTTGAATCTGAAAAGTTTTATTTTTACCAATAAAAACTCTCTTGTAAGGATTTCTTAAGCTTCTAGTGGGGAAAAAACTAACAAATCATTAAACTTAGATTCTTATGATAGCTATTGCTCTTATTGCTCTTATTGTCTTATTTTCCTTTTTTCTTTTTCTTTTTTTCTCTTT
>VYXF01012348.1:69670-122978 GCA_013397295.1 Polioptila caerulea | reverse complement strand
TTTTAAAAATATTAAAAATGGTTAGCTGGCAGTTCCCGCCACACCTCCTTCCTAAAATTCATTTCAGTCCAGCTGGTAATCATGAGTAGTGTTTGGATTTGTTTTGGGACTTTGTTCTTCTGTTTTACCTATTGATGGAATGAGGAAAGGGGAGATTACATGACATAAGCAGTGACCACAGAGCAAATAGGTGTCAGAGCTAAGAATGACTCAAGCTGCTTTCTTTTGTCTCTTGCACCAAGTGAGGTTTGACATCATAACTGATGGAAGTGACTGCTTTTNTTGTATGTAGACACATAGGTAGAGCTGCTTACCCGTATTGAAATGTAACTCTCATATTCCACTTGAAAACGAGCTGACATGGAACTTGCTATAAAAAATGAAATATTCTAAGATATCCAATATATCTGTGAATAAATGAGATGTGCAGAAATAAAAAGGGAAAAAACAACTTCAAGTTGTCTAAAGAATTACATGAAGATAATAGAGAGTTTTTTGGGTTTTTTCCTTATTGATTATTCCCAGAACTTAAGGTTTCACAGTTAGATTGACAACTGAGTTATTTGCCCATACCTAGTGACTGACAACAGATAATGGAAAGGCTTTTACCATGATATAACAGCAGAGAATAATTTCTAATTTACTACTATAGTTCTCATCAAAAGTACCCCAGCAAAAACAGTAGATTTATCACTTCAATTACTGGAATTTCACATTTAGTTTAAAGAGACATGTTTCTATAATGTGACAGGCTTTACAGATTCTGAACTTCTTCAGACATTTCAGCTATCAGAGTAATCAGGAAAAGATATAAATGAAAGCAATTGTTTTAGTTTTATAACTTTCAGTGCTGTCTACTGGCAAGAAACGAAACAGGCCATAAACTGATGGTCTTTGCCAAGTCTATAAAAGGGAAGAAAAAGACATTCCATATCAGTCTTTTCTACTTTTTTTAAGCCAACTGTCTGGTACTGGATGAGAATAATGTTAAAATAGTATTCAATTAATATCTACAAATTAGCTTTTATGTCTATATTTTTTAAACTAGCCACCTAGTGATAATAAAATGTTGTTTACCTCAAAATATGTCGAGTGTATTTTTAATACATTTATTCATATCACTTCTGTCCAGCTTGCATGCCTCAAGCTATGAGACGGAACCAAAAGATTAAAAAAAAAGACTAACATAAAAAACAGTCAACAGTCATGGGCTTCTGTACTCTAAAAAAAGGCCATGTGAGTGATTTTAAAACTGATCTAAAATATCCTAATGGGTAGTGTTTTCTACTTTTGGGGAAGATGAGTTGTTCACTGCTTTTTTTGAGGAGCGTATCTTTAATTTTTATAATTCACCCTCCACTTGGTTGTTCTCAACTTGGGAAATAGGAAGTGCTACATGTAACTGGGGATGCTGGGGCACTTCTTAAGCCTGGATTTGAACACCCTCAATGTGTCCCGACTTCATGTCAGGGAATATCTGGTCACAGATGTGCTCCCATGTGCCTCTTTCTTTTGCTTTCTCTAGTGCCCTGATTTCTTGTTCAAAAACAACCTTTGCTTGTAAACTGATGGGGAATTCTGGATTCTCCCCAGAGTGGGTCCCTGGTCAGAGCTCTGAGGAACAAAATGCTGGTGTGAGGGTTTGTGTCACGGTACCCTTCAACTGGTCAGGTTAAATGCAGTAAACAAATCTTAGTGGAGTACTGTGCTGTACTTTCCATTTTATGGCGAGATAAATCAGTGCACAACAGGACATCTGATCTGACTCTAGGTTCACTTCAGGAGTTTTGGATCTGTCTCTAGAGAAATAGCCCTTATCCTAACATTGCACTTATGCAGACAGGCATACCAGTTCTCCCCAAAATTTCCCTTTTGCAGACAACCCTTGGCAATCCCTCCCATTTCTCATCAAATAAAAGGCATTGAAGGAGGCTTTTATGAGGGATCCCTACCAGAGAAAGTCGGCACATTTCCATGTGGGATTCCTAGTCCTTCTGCAAAGAGTAATTTCTCTCTTAAATACCATCTTACTCAGATGTGTTCCTGCCTCCTCCACTCAGACCAAAGAGCAGGAGGGTAGGACTGGGAATCAAAGGCACGTGGCTTGAGTGCACACTGCAGGAGACTCGTGCTGGTGTGCCAGGTCAGGCATGCTCTGCTGTGTTACCCACACAAAGGTGCTGGAATAGCAAAGCACCATAATAAAACCTTACCAAGTAGAGAAAGCAGTAGGGATTTTCCCACAGCTGTTGCAGAATTCATAAATAAATTTACACAATTATGATATTTGGTAGAAATGAAATGCCATCGCACATGGTGCCTCTGATGGTCTGATGATTGCTAGGGTGCAGCTTGTATCACAAAGGATGCATTTACTGGCAAAAGGGGAGATTATCTATTCTATCATATGTGAAAGGGATCTTATTTGGGATTTCCTGTAGTAGAGCAGTGTAGTAGTTAAGCCAGCTCTATAATTTTATTGCCTGTTATAGCTGAATTTTCAAGAAATGCTGGGATTTAGATCACAGAAAGGAAGTATCAAGTGCTATATATGGTGTCAAATGTGCATAAGTGATTGAGCACATCTGTTTACGAGGTACAATACTTGAGTGATAATGTTTATGAGGAGTTCTATTAGGGTGAATAACATAGCTTCTGGTTAATGGCTGTTTGGATTGTTTTTATATCCACTTATTTAAAGTAAATCTAAATAGATTGGTCACATATTCCAGATTTGTTTGTTTGTTTCTTTACTCTTACAGAGGCCAGGGAAGAAGTTTTAATTAGTTCTGTGCCAATGAAGTTCTAACCTCTCAACCTTAAGATCAAAGTAAGGGACTGTAAAATCCCAAGATGGCAGCCCCAAATGAGCCTGCATCTCTTCACTGGTTTATGTAGATTCTTCCAAAACTGAAGGTAGCAGTATTTTGGCACATGATTAGCATTTTATTTATAATATTCATAAAGTAGTATTTCAGACAGCTTAGTAGCAGAAATACTAAACCTAAGTTAAATTTAGGATAAGTGTTTTCTTAAGGATTTTTTTTCCAAATAATTTCATCTCACAGTCATGTAGAATGGCAGATGTTTGCAAATCTTGGTGTAAAATTGATTGAAATATTTTAAGAAAACTGAAATAATGTCAGTGGCAAAATTTATTTTACCAAGTGCAGATGTAAGACATCAAGTTCTCAGACTGATGGCAGAATTAACAAAAAACACCATCTGGTTCAATAATTATCTGAGAATACCCATATTCTTGGATTTGTTTTAATACCACTTAGTTCCCAGCTTTATTTTATCAGTGTTTGCACACCAATGAGACTAGATTGTGCAAAATGAAGACTACTTCCATCTGATCATTTTTAAAAAACAACGTGTTTTTGCATGAATAATGAATCTTTGAATTGTTACTAAACAAGCAAATTATTTGCGTATGTGTCACATCGGTTATCAAGTTTGCACATGTGACAGCTTCAACAGCCGTCACATAAAATGCATAGAGCTTGTAACCATATGTTTTTGCTTGACAAAAAGCTAAAACTCAAGATCAATTTTCAATATGGGATGCACAAATTAACACTTTAAAATGCTCCACAAATTTGGCAAAATACGCAGAAATAGCACGGTTCTAGATATTAACGGATATCTTTGGATTCGACCTTAAGGTATTCAATCATTTTGATTAAAAGACTGATTTCTCATAAAACCACAGTCTGTTGGAGGCGCAAAGCCAATGACATTTGAGCATTCATATATTTTCATAAACTTTGAACAATGTCAGTGAGACACCTCTTCAATCTTGGCCACACAACAGCAGGGTATTCAATCTTTCTTTAGCTTAAGACAGAAAATTTGAATATCAGCATAGGGTTATTAATGTGACAGTTCACATGGTGTGTACCATGTTGATTCTTAAAAAGCAGATCTGTGGAATGTACAGAGCACTCTGCTTTCCGCTCTTGCTCTTAAATTCCAACAGAAAGTCTTAAAATGCATTTTTACAGCTTGATCGTTACACTTTTTAGGAGTAAAACATGAAGAAAATTGACTACAGTTTTACACCTTGAAAGTTACTGGTATTATTTCTGTGATTATATCATCTGTTGTGTTTAATATTAAAGATGTACAACAGATCTCATCATGTATTATTTAATTCTTTTTTGTTTGTAAAAAAAAATGGCATTAGCAAGTGACTAAGCAGCTATGCAGTTAAATATTTAGTTGCTCCACCTCCCCTTTTTTCTTGGCTGACTTAGTGTCTGTCAAAATTTATAGCATTCCAAAAAAATAAATAGACACCCCTCCCCATGCATATTTCTTTAAATTCAGATTTTTGAGTAATGTAATGTTGTTCAATGTAAGCATGTCATTTTACATTACATCATGTTGTAGGTCAGATGCAATGTAACTTTTTATGATGCATTGTAAATGACAAAACATGCTGCAATATGTGATATATATTGGTATGTGCCCCTGATAACATCGCTTTTTCTTTAGAGTGTTGTCGCCTGAGCAGCTTGGGAGAAACCAGATGGGCTGTGAGGGGAAGATGAGCAATTCTGTCTTGCCCAAACTGCAAATGTGACAACACACTGTTAAGACAGGAGACAGCGAGGTGCATGTGTTAATATAATACAAGGCACCCACAGATGTCCCAAAGTTTTCATTTGAAAAGCCCTGTTAAACAAACAAAACACAGAATCTCATCCTATTTCAGTGTCAGTGGGAAGATCTGCTATTACTGTCATGCGAGGTGGGGTGGAAGTCTGATTTGTGTTAGATCTGTGGTGTGTGCCCGTAAATACTTGCTGCTCTTGTACAGGAAGAAACAAGGAGTGTATCTTGCATTTCAGCATTTCAGTTGCTTCACCAATTCCAAATTTACTGTAATAATTTAATATTTCCATAAGATCATCTGTCTCAAAGATGTTGAAATCTGTTACAGTTTTCCAAAAGGCTTCCCTCCCCATTGAAAACCAACCATTAGCTGAGGTGAAACTTTCAGGATTTCAACACAGAGCAACATTATACGACTATATTTCAGTTTAATCTGCAGGGGAAATGCAGGCAAGTGTTATGTACTTAAAAATACTGGAATTTTCCCAGGACATTCTTACTTAGAGAAAATGTGCTGCAGGAATCTACCATAAGTGTCTCACTGCACAGCATTTCCACCTGCATGGTGCCCCATTGTGATAGCAACAAATGCCATAAATGGTCAGTATTCTTAATGACTTGAAATATCCTTGTTAGGACATTATGTGAATAAAAGGCTTTTTTCCACAGTAGTGTGGCCACGTGTAAGCTGTTCAATTATGCTTTCACTATCATTAGTTTAGTCTCCTTTTGTTTTTAGACTGCGAGGCCTTTCAGTGGATTGCTTCCCTCAGCTCCTGTGTTTGTACAGGGCCTGGCAAAATACCTCTAAGAACAATTACAACATATAAATTGTACATAAAACACTACTAATACTGCTTGATTCCATCATTGAATAATGGAATGGTAGGGCTAACACTTCATTGATAACTCAGAAGCAAAAGCAGCATGAAGAGGCTCACCAATGGCTTTTCTGTGCAGTAGAGTCTATTTTAAACAAAGAATTCTTCTATCTCATCTCCACCAGCTTCCAGGCATACTGAGGTTGTAATGTTAGACCTGCAGAGCAATTTGTGGTGCTGATTCAGGTGGCATTACCTGTCCAGTGTTTAGATGTGTGTGTATTTCTCAATGAATTACCTACTCTTCTCTAGTTGTCAAGTTGGATGGACTGATTTTTCACAAATGGTAGAGTTGCACACAGGCACCTAAATTGAAAGTTGTTTATTTATAGGTTACATTCAGAAGCCTATAAAAAAAGCAATGCAGTATCTTAGAAATTGTGTATTTTGGGGGTAGTGGTTGTGTACCTTCTTTCACAAAAGTCAAATTTTGTTTTCAATTTGGTTTGGGGCTTGTTCCGTATATTTGGATCTCCTCCTATGCCTTCTCCTGCCTATTTAGTCAGTCAAGTTGTTCACTGAAGTTTTTTTGACAAATTTGTTTGCATTCTGGTTTTTTCAAAAGTAGAAAAGTGAAAGCATAGAAAAAAAACCCCAAAAAACGGGACAGTAGAAAATCACTTGACGTAATGGTTAAAAATGCCTTAACTTGAAGAAGGAAGACTCTTGTTTTGTGGGTTTGAGGTCTTTATTGAAGCCTTCTAGCAGTGAAGGGTTTTCTTTCTTCTCCCCAGTACTTGTAATGAGAATGTTGCTGAATAATGAAAGAATCTACAGGACAAAATCCTTCCTGTTTTAACACAGATACCATGTCACTGGCTCTCTTCTGCTTGTGCAGTTGTGATGAAAGCGATATGAATGGCTGAGCTGTTCCAAAAGGCAGTATTTTCATTCTGGGCAGAGAATAGCTGTGGGAAGACTAAGAGCTCCTCGATGCTGTTTCTTTTTCCACTAACTTTCCTTCCTTATTCAGCCACAGCAGAAATTGGGTGGGAATTGATAATCCTTTAGGAATGTAGCTTTTGACACTTATCTGGTGGATGATAATTAATGCATTCCAAGAGGATTATCATAGTGGACTGTAGTTATAAAAGAGTGACATTCCATTTACGTGGAGTGAAACTTTAATATATGGCTGTCTCTACCACGTATTTTTAGGAGAAATCTTCAACCTTTCAGCTCCAGACAATGTAGCTCCACCCAGTCCAGCTGTAATGAGCAACTGTAGGCACAGGCAGTTTTTGCCAGTGTTAGCATGTCTTAAAATCATAGAAAACCCCAAAATATTACTGTTAACGCAGCATGTATGTAACTGTTTCTAAGATATTCAGGATGAAGCATTTTGTTTATTGACTTCAAGAGGAGTATTGTTTGCAAAGATTTTGAAATATAGGATGAAGACTGGGTGCAATGAGATTAAGACAGTTCTTTGATTTTTGTAAGCACATTTTTTATTATAAACTTCACTGCAGTATTGCAATAGAATGAAATTTTTGTAGACAAGTTGCTCAGAACTGAGATATCCTTAAAAACTTGCAAATTACTGTATCCCTCCAATAATACAATTTATATTTTTGTGATTTATGATAGCGCTTTTGGGCAAGGTTAGCTGGTCTACACTACTGTCTTTTGTGAGGAGCAAAGAAGATCATTTTCCTGAAACCAATGGGACTTGGGACTGACTTGCCCATCGCACCATTATATGGGACAGGAGTCTATCCTTCCACATGGGTCATGGCAATGTTTTGGCTCAGCTGAAAGGGACAGTTACCTTATGGTGTTGATTACTGGGAGTGCAGAGTTTGCTGCAGGAAATTAGGAGCTGAATGAGTTTTGCATCTGTTTAAAATACATGATATTGATGAGATTGGTACCTATATATCACCACCTTTAGGTTCCAAGTGTTACAGAATACAGTATGATAGCTATCAAAAAGGCTATCACTGATTGTATCATACACTACTGTATGTTATAATCTCGGTAATTTTATAACATTAGAGCTGTAGCCTGCTAAGATTCAACCGCAGGAAAAATTGTCAATATACATTTGACTATTCCTTTGCATTTGTTCTTTTATTCTCCAAAGTTAATCTTAGGGAGGAAGTGTTATTAGCTACCAGCCATTTGTCAGGATGGGCTTTGTTTTCAGTTTCACTGCACTGACTTTGGCGTTGCATTGCAGATGCTATATGGATGCTAACAGGCTCGCTGTGATAATCTGTAGCAGCATTCCTCCCTCTCTCTCCAGCAAGAAAAACTCCTTTCTGATATTTCATTAGTGTGTTTTGTTGGTTCAGTATTAGAGTTCATGGTCTGGTTTTGTGTTTTACTACCTTTGTGTTATTAACTACTGCCAATCTGCAAAAAAGAGTGTTTTTTTCAGTAAAAAAATAAATCAAAGATGTCAGGCAATTCTCAGAACTACAAGAATTGTTTCAGAATCAAAGTATTCTGTAAGGTGCTCAAGTTGAGGTCATACTCCTCCAATACATCCTGACGCACAGTAAAGATTACATAAATGTTAAATAAGAATACCATCTCAAAAAAATACATTTCCTTTATGTAGAAAACAAATTTGTGCCATAGAGTTGTAGATGTAGGAAATGGAAATAATTTATAGGGTCCCCTAGTCGAACCCACATGAGATACAAGATTACTGAATAAAACAAGTGTTACAGTGCTCTGTCCCATCTTTGCTGTGAAAAGCAAAGACCCATTTAAATTGAAATTTTAAATAGCTTCAAGAAGAAAGAAAACCTTAACATTTGTAAAAGAATGTAAACTCAACATTTATAAGGATCAAAACCCTTTTTAAGTATATTGATGAAAAATACATCCTAACGTTGGAATTGATGCAGGGAAGAAGCCATATTTCAATTATTAAAAGCCCATTGGCTTAATACCTTGCCAGGATCCTGGCTAGGCTGTCCACGAGTATTGTGGCAATTAGGTGAGAGGCAGAGCCAAAATTAGCACCATGAGCACAACAAATATGGGAGATATTTTAAAACGAAGAGGCATCCTGGAACAAATAAGTCAATGAAAGCCTTGATCTCTTATTTTTCATGGCAATATTCTTCTCTCATTTTACTTTGTCCTCATTTATTTCTTGTCTATATTGTTATCTTCTTTGTACTTCTAAGAAAATCTCCATTTTGTCTGGCCCCATTGGAAGGCAGCATGACAATTTGATGTTTCTTGGCCCCTCATTTCTAAGAGGTGAGGGCTGCAGTCTGCTGGCTTTTTGACATCAGCAAAATAGTCCTAGGTGACTGAAGAATAATGTTATGAACATAGTGTGGTACCTGAACGTTACAAAATATTCAGGTGAAAACTGGGTCTCATCATCACCTTAATGTCTCATTCTCTCCTCTTCCAAAGAAAAGTAAGCAAGAGGAATTCATACATATGCTACATCTGGCTTGATTTCTTTTTCAGTTTTTAGGTTCAAATAGTAGTAATGATTAATAACATAATGGCTCTGAGACATTTAATTCTTCTCTCAAAAAGGGAGCTAGTAAATTTATTCTTTCACAAAAGGACATCCGTTTTAAGTGTATAGGGAAAATGTATCAAAATATTAATTAGACTTTTCTTTTGTTTCGCTAGTTTGCATTAGACAGATGGAATTCTGATCTTTAACAGCATCATGACTCATGAAACTGCTTGTGTACTAAAATGCCATTATTAACACAACAGTAGTTTTCAGCAGTTGGTAATTATTGGCATAATTAAACATTTATCAAGAAACAAGTATTTATCATTCATTAAACTTTCATTAAAAATCCATCTTAGCACAAGCTAGATTAGCCAGTGATTTTCAAGTGATAACTTCTTAACTTCTGGCAGGAACATAGAGCATTTTGATGGCAAAGAAAGTCGTGCATAATGCAACCTTTCAGGTTTTGTAAACAGTTATAGCATTTCAGAATTAGGAGTGCTATTTTTAAGCATTCTATAAGGCTCAGACAAGAAAGTACTTGGCTATTTTCTGTAGGGTTTACCAAGTTTGGCACTTCTTAACAGTCTGTTTGGGAAAACAAGATGCCTTTGGCCGTGAAAAGCCAGTGCTAAGTTTGCTTTATAACTGCATTTACATGACTTAAATTCCCTCAAAGCCTCATATGTTTACATATATTAGGACATTGAAATTTATTTTTGTTAATGGATCATCTCATAAAATCTGCCTTATGGTTTTTCAGACAGAGGATATCTCATACTAGATGTTTGTAATTGGGAAATCTTGAAGAGATGTCTGGTCCTGATACAGTATTTTCCAACACTTCAATACTTCTTGTCACTGAAGAAGAAAATAAGCATATTTTCTTATTTAGGAGAAAGAGACCCATTACATCTCTGAAAGGTTTTGGTTTTATTTTGCAGAGTGAAGTATGAGACATTATGCCTAGTCTGCTCAGTTTTGATCAATTCTTTGAGATGGCAGATTGATTATTTTTTGGCATGTTTAGGTATGAATAAAGGTAAAGTAATTTGTGTGAATTTCAACGTGCAGAAAAATAAGATTAGTCAATGCCCTGTAGTTCCCTCTCATTCCAGTTTTCTTACTTAACTCCTTTCTAAGTCTTCTCTCCTTGGTTATTTATTTTCCTCGGTTCTCATCTGCCATTTCCACTAACCCTGATTACTGCGGAGGCACTGGCTTACTTAATCTTACAGCTACCGATTGGCTATCTTACCTCCCAGCCCTTTGTTTCCTCTCCTGCTTATAGGTACGAGAGGATGCATTACTTAACCCCTCCTACACAGTCACTGTTTTGCAAGAGGTACCAATTTGGCAAGGTTAGTGTAAGTTAAAAACACTGTAATGTGATTGTCTAGATTGTGGTGGAGAAAAAGCAATATTTAGTGAGCAAGACTGTCTCAGAAAGCTCCTTCACGTACGTACAAGAGCTTCACATCTTAGCCCATATTCAGCAACTTTGTGTTTTCTCTTGGGCAAAAAATTTACTGTATCAGTGCTTTTATGTCACAAGAATGAATTGAATTCGTACCCTTTAGTGCAAACAACAATAGACAGAGTGGTAACCTAGTGGAAAACAAATAGACGCCCCGTCCCTTTTGGGGATTCAGAGAGGTTCAGAAAGATGGAGCTGACGGTAGAGAGGTGGCAGATAAAAACAGGCTGAAGCAGGAAAGAATCCTGCGGTCATTTATTACCATGCCATCTTCATAGTGTTTGCTGAACCAAGGTGCAGAGTAATGATTCAGACAAATGATGTTAATAATAATAGCTGGCCCTTTGGCAAAAATGGAATACCTAGTATTGCAGCATGAGACCTAATCAGATTCTCCAAAAGTTGCTTCAGACCGATAGAATTTTTTGTCATCAGGTTTTCCATCAATAGATTCTCCCTGGATACTATATTTTTAAAGGAGGCAAAGTGATAAACAGTTATTTTCTGTGAGGGTAAAAACCCCAAATATTTTAAATATTCTGATATTGATTTTATAGATTAAAGATAGTTTTAAAACATCATGTTATTTCTAATTTATGTTTTTATTGGTATTTACAAGATGCTTGTAGTAGTCATGGATTACTCGATCATATTTAGAAACTTTCTGGAGTTCATTACCTTCCTTTTTTTCCATGTAATCAACACCGAATTCACCTTATTTATTGTAAGTGAATAATAGTGTGCACGTTTACAGTAGTTTTTGGTGCACACAGAGTATCACTGCTAAAAATGATCTCCATGTAAAGCCTGGCCATGGATTTTAAAAAAGGGGGAGTTGCCCGTAACTGCTGATCTGATGAACTGCTTTGATCTGTTCAGAATTTGTGCATAAAAGAATATTTGCACCCAGAAAAGCTAACTAACCATTTTGTACTGTTCAGGTTTTGTTGTTCTTTTTAATAATACCTGCAGTTTTTAGGCGTATAGGTTGCAATTATTTTTATTAGCTGTTTTTCTGTTAACAACATAACCAACATCTGTTTTAATCTAAACATCATCAGACTTATTAATTAGGTACATTTTGGCATCAATTTATCACACATGCTTTGACACTTCTGATACTTGAAGTGTAAGCTATTATGTGTAATGAAAAAAAAAAGTATGATTTGGAGTAAGTGTTATACATCATCTGTAGGGGACAATTATGTTGGCATGTGGGAGGTTAATGTACACACTCTAGATTCCTTTGCTTGATTTGCTGTTTTCTTCTTCATAACTCTAGGTAAACAGTTTGTGCTGCTATTTAATGCACAGGTTAAGTGTAGTTGCAGGCTATTATACATCATTAGAGTAAGTAATATTCAGCTGTGGAAGAAAGATGGAAGCTTTTCACTTGTAGCCACTTGGACATTTCATTTTTCATCTAGTATGCCACTGCAAAAATTAGTTGTGGCAGGCCTGATGTAATTTATAGCCTGGTACCCTGAAATTAAGCAATGAATCACACCATTTTGGCTGATTAGAGTTAATGCATTTTTCCCGATGACATATTTTGTAAAACAATGCAGTTTATTCTAAACTTTGCCTTATCCGACCTAGTAATTTCTCACGTCAACCTGTTCAATGGATTGTACCATGTACAGTGCACTCTATCACCAGATTTCTTTTGGCATTGTTTTGTAGTTATCTCCCAGCTTAAAGGGACAGTCTTCCCTTTCTTTCCTAATTTTCTCACTAGAAAACGTCAGCTTTCCTCTCCCTCCATCCCTGACCCTCCATTCTCAAACCAGACAATTGAGAAGCAAAACACAGAGTAACACAATTCAATGCAGCTTGATTGAAAGTGGAGGGTGTAATGATCAAGTGAGTAGAGACCATTGGATTGTGCCTCAGGCCTTCACACTCTGGATCTGGTCAATAACAAATTTATTACTAATCAAATCCAATAAATACAAAACAGCATACATTTATTTTTATTTGGCACCCAGCTGGTCACAGAATAATAATAAAACAGGTAATCAGAGAGACTGCCTTTCCGAACAAAATGATGTAGCCAATGCATGCTGCACTTAAAAATCCAGTATATCATAAGCAGATGGCCGGTCCCCAAGAAGCCTTGTGTTTGTCTGATTACCAGTGGGCATTGTGTCCCACTTGCCTGTGCAATGTATTAATGGTTCCAGCTCTTGAGTTTGGAGAATTCTGTTTGCTGAGATACTTCGTGATAGGGAGAGGTATCACTGCAGAACAGGATCTGTAGGTATTAGTGTCAAGAAGAATAATGTCTTCCTTGCCCTTTTTCCTAGGTTATTGCATGGGGCATACAAAGACTGGAATGAGTGAATAGAAAACAAAGAAACTAAAGGTGTTTGGGTAAGGGAAGGAAATCAACAACATAGCTGAGACATGTGAATTTTGCTGTTGCCAAAAATATTGTGCGACTGTTCTTTCCCCCCAAAATACTAACATGCACAAGAGCACAAGGCATAATCATTGCAGGGATCTTACACCACGTAAGACCAACACAGACAAACAGTGCATAGCTAATTTAAAGCTGACATTCAGTATCCAGGATTTTTTTTTTTTTCTTTTGTATTCACATATATTTATATGTGTGTGCATGAAATGCAGCTAAAAATTCTCGTTGCTGCAATTTGTTATGCACATTATGAATTACAAAGTGTATGCAAAGATGCAAACTGAATAAAATTATTGGGAATATTTTACAGTACGAAGAGAGCAGCTACTCTCGTTTAAAAGTCAGATAGTGAAAAATTTCTTACTTCTTAGTTGATGGAGTCCCTATATTTTTGAATATCTGTGGAAACCAGCAAGAATCTGTAACATGCAGGACAAAAAGGCAGCACACCTGCAAGACTGCAGCCTACCTTGTTCACACCCAGGATAGGAGAAAATGATTTATTATCTGTCCCTTGAATTTCTCTGAGCATTCTGTCTAAACTTTAAAAGCAGATTACATTTACGATTAAACCTTAACAAATGTTGTTTTAACTAGACTGCAATATATGTTATTGACAACAAGCTTTTTTCCCCCGAAAATAACATTGGTGCTTAGGCATGCAATTTACAAAAATGACAAGGAAGGGTGGTACTTTTCCCAAGGTGAATGTGAGTTGACTGATTAGCTGGTATTTTAACTTAGATTCTTGCAAATTACAGACATAAGAAACCCTGCAATTTATATGTACTTTAGAAGTGAAAGCTTTAATCCCATGATTCATGAAAGTAAAGTGGTAATAATTTAAGTACCATATTTTATTTATCCCTTAGAGTTGTCAGCTGATACCAGAAGTATTCTCACTATTTTTGGGTTGCTGCCTTTGGCCACCTAATTGCTTCTTAGGAAGTAAGAGGGAAATTGCTTATATAACTACATGGATTGTCTTTGGCAACGTCAAGCCAAGGCATCAATCAGTCCATCTGGGTAAAATCACAAGCTGACTCCGATATTGCTAAATATTTATACTGTCAAATACACACAGACATCCAGATGAAAAGAGGCATTCATTAGGAATGCTCCAGCTTGTCAGTTTAAAGATGTAGATTAGAGCAAAACCTCCCACTATGATACTGAGTGCTCAGGAAAAGTCTATATTTAGCCATTCTGAGCAATAAATATCATCATATTGCCTCATTTAGGTAAATAGAGAATGAATATTGTCAAGATGATCTAGAGATAATGTAAACAGATCCCTGTTCAGAGTCTGTGTTACTAGGGTAAATTCCAGGACATTGGTGTGCTGCTGATGCTTTTTGGTTTAACCCTATTTCTTAATCGCATTCTTGTCCCCTTTACATTAACAGTAAGATTCCTTCTTTGCAGATCAGAAGAGAAGGGGGGGGAAAAAGAGATAAGGTGGGGTTTCTTTTTAAACAAAAGTTGATTTTGAATTCTAACTGAGCTGTTACATTAATTAGTAGTTTTGCTCTAATATTTTCTTGGCACTGGTAAAGACTGCTGCTGCTGCTGTTGCTAGAAAATACTGATCTCTGTAGCAACGCTGAAGCTCATTCCAGACTTTAACATGGGAACTGACAAAGCCCATCAGTCAGCAGAACATCACAGCTCTGAGGTTAAGACAAGATTTCAAGAGTACACACAGTTAAGGCTCATAGTGGAATTTCTTTTATAGCACTTTCTTTTTCGGTGATAAAATGAGGCATATTGTAAGAATAAGCAATGAAAGATCAGTACTTTCATGAGAATTAAGTTACAGTCCAGCTTCAAAGTGGGTGGCTTGTCCTGACAAATTAAGAGAAAAATTTGTTCACTATACTATGTACACAAAAAAGATAGCAAAAGGATTTTTTTTTACCTTTTGGGGAAGGCATGTGCCTCCCTCCATAGAATTAGCACCTTGGAAGTTACATACAAGGAGAGTGGTGACTGACATCAAAGTTTTAGTTAATTGCACAAGATGATTTTTTAGATTAATAATTAACATCTCTCTTTATAACTAAATATCTGTAATTAATCAGCAAATCATAATGTGGAGACTAATTAACTTCAAACTCAAATCTTAACAGAAAATCCATATTACTATCCAGCATCATTAATTACTTTAGTAATCAAAGTTATTCCCCATGGGATTTGACATAAAGCTTTGTAGGTTTATAAACTGAGCTATTATCAGAAAAAAAAAAAAAAAAAAGACAACAAAAAAACCACGTTTCGAAAGGAGCTTCAAATAGCATTATAGATAACTAAGGTATTAGATGGAAAATTTAAATAAGTTTTTATTTTGTCTGTATTACATTATCAATAATCCACTCACTGAAGCTGGGTAAGTAAAAGAGTGCAATTTCCATCTTACCATGTGCATGCAGTTTTTTGTTGGATTCTTTTTTTTTTTTTTTTTTTTCCTTTTGGGGTTACAGCAGTGATTTCTGTCAGAGGATTCATTTGTCAGTGTCTTTTAAAAATATGCTACACTTTCTGGTAGCATTTGCTGAGATGCTTTCCATGCTAGTTAACTGTTTAGGAAATGGATTAACGGCTGTTTATGCCCTGGTATGATTCACAAGAAAGTACCAAAAAAACCCAAGAAGGATTGAGCCATAAAATACAGAAATATCTTTAGCAGTTGATTAGTTAGTGTTCAGTGGAAAAAAAGGACAAAGTAGGGCTGTTATGCCAAGGAACCTTGGCCCAAACAAATCTTATTTTAATTAGCATGGTCATCACAACTGGGAAGATTTGGAATGTGTTCATGTTAATTTTTAATAAACAGGAAAGCCAATAGTACCATTACAGCACACTGAAATCCCATAGCTGTTTTTCATTTAGAAAGTTAGGAGTTGAAATTGTGTCGAAAAATCCACATTTCAATTATTTTATCACCTAGTCTTGCAAGTGCACACATCTGATACTGTTCTTTTGTGTGGCAGCTGTAAAAATCGTAAGCAATTTTTACTGTCAAGAAAACTCTGAATAAATAGAGGCTGTTAACTTAGGCAGATATCTGAGGTTATTTGGTGGCAATCAAGAACTCACAGCACTTCAACTAATGGGTTATGATCAGAAACTGTTCCTAATAGCCAGCTAGACGGATCTGAATATGAAGATTTCTATAATTTTGTTGTCAGCTTGTGATGTACTCTAGTGCTAATTATTTGGAACAATTATGTTTTCCTAATAACAAAAGAAGAAGCAGTGAATTAAGCAGGCTTACCTTCAGATCTTTAGATAACAGTTTAAATGCACTTGCCATTAAGAAATAACATTTCTTTTTCCTGTATGGAACCCTAATTATTGAAGATGCTTGTCTTTTAAAATCTACTTCTACTTTTTTTAAGCATGTTCAATGTGTCAGTTTACACTGATGACTTCAGTAACTAGTATTTTCTCAGTCTTAGTTTTATGCCTGTACCTCCCATAGACTGCTTACTTCATTTGGTTATTCAAAAACCATAATTAGTGCAGTAATTAACATGTGGATCCTTCAAAGGAAGACTGTTAGAATCATGGGACGTCTCTCATCATTCTTGCTGATGTATGGATGATAAAAAGACTTGGTTGAGGTGACAACAGGATTTGTATTACTGCACATTATCCGAACTGCAGGGAAATTCAGACAGGACTGTGGTCCATGGAGTCTTTCCTTCTGAAAAAAGTAATTATCCACACTGTTTCTATAATGTAACTAGGTGTTATCCTGCATTTGCAGCTGTCAAATCATTTGTTTTAAAACCATTTTTTATACCTTATGAATACTTGAAAGTTTGAGGGTTTGCATGTTGTCTTTTAAGCAATTAGAGAAGTGGGGTGCAGCAAGTGCGGCAAAAAAACCAATAATAATAGTAATTTATATAAGCATAACAGATTCCTTCTTGACAGTTGATTTCAGAGATGCTTATGGTAATGTTAAGTTGATACCATCATAAGATTGCGCTCGTAAAGAATAGGCCAAATTTCATTTTTATTTATTTTCCCTGGAGAAAATATATTTGTTTGCTTAAGATTTCAGATAAGCTGAATCTGTTGTGTTTTCAAGCCATAGTAAATCAGTTGCTGATACGTGAGTCTCTGTATGGCTCACGTAAATATATTCCAGTGTTTCTCTGAGATGCTTATAGTCAATGTTTTCAGCTTCAATATACAATGTTTTAAATTAGTGCATTAAGGAAATTCACATTCTTTCATTCAGCCTTTAACTTTCTGTAAGTAGTGGTCCTCTTTTTCACATTCAGTGACACATGCCAGAAAAATTCAGTATTTTACCCTACAGGCAGCCCATGGGACTGGGATGAAATGGCCTCTATACATAGGGTATGACTTTATTTGCTAAAGAGGTTATTTGAAAAAGCCCTTAGGGTACTGCTGCCCTTTTGTCCCTCAAACTAGTAGGGGGAAAAATATAAAAGGAACTACACAGTAATCCCTTGTAGACAGGTGACCTTAAGCCAATTCTATACTGTAAGGTTTGTTTCCATTTAAACTCAAAACAGACAAAGGGAAAAAGCAAAATGCAGGTTTTAATCTGTTGCAGAAACATTGCCATTTTTTTTTTCTGTAAATGTCTGTCAAATACAGACAACTTTTACTGCAAATTCATAAAACTGAGTATCATTCTGTATCATTTAATTTAACATTCTGTAGACAATATGCCCTATATTTTAGCAAAAAATAGCATCTGAGGACTGGTGGAAATAAACCTACCTCTGTTCATTTTGGGTAACCTGTTCAGAATTTTATTTTCTTTACAACTGTTTGAATTCTGCAAGTACATCCAAGCACAATTATGCAAACCTTCTGATTCGAGTCTTAACATTAAAAATCAGTCACCATCAGGATCCACTGGAAAAATCAGCAATCACTTTTGTCCTCTGAAGTTCTTTTTTTCTCTATTCTTAGCGTTGGCCATTGACATTAACAGTGCTATAGTCAAACCAGATGTTATCACAGGGTGATGGTCCCACAGCACATGCACCATTTGGTGGTGGTGTACTTGGTGTTTAAACCTGTGTTCAGCCACAATAGTTTTCCAATGCATGAAGGCCACAATATTATTTTTTGTATCACGCAATCAGCTGTTACAAGATATGTACCATCCCAATGCGAAACTGCTTTTCTCTAGGCAGGCTTCAAAACACCATTATAAATTATGAACAGCAGCTCTGAACCCACCTCAGGATAGCCTCTCATAAGTCACAGGTGTGACATCACGGAGCACTGTAATTAATGGATGTTATGCCACTCCCTTGACTTACGAGTTTTTCAGAGGCTTTTAATTACTTTTGAGTTTAAGCCATTCTGGCAGAATTTTGAAGGAACTCCAGTGGCAGCCTCCTCTGAATGAAGCTGTTCTAGTGACATTTGGAAAATGAGCCGCTCTGGTGGCTGAAAGAAAACGTTTCAGCCCTTCTTCACGCCTGGTAGTCTGGAGGGAGGTTAAAGGAAACGGCTTCTGTCGACTGCTGCAGGCACCTAGTTACTGTGTTCCTTTTCTGCATCGGGGGAGGAGCTGTGAAAATCGTGGTCAAATCCACGTATTATATCAAATAAAAGAGGGAAACACATCTGAAAAGCCAAGAATGTCTTGAAGGGTTGTCGTGATGTCATCAACCTGATTTTGGGTATAGAGAAGCCATTGTTTCACACGTAAGCGCAGACTTCACGTGACTGGTAAAGATGGAACGCCATCATTTTTCAGCATTTAAAACATTACTTTAGTTTCAGTGCCAAAATCCAATATCAGAAGAGCTTCACCCCTCATACACATACACACCAGAATGCACGTATCACAATATTAAGTTAACTCAGGTGTAAAGCTTTGTTCTCTAAACAGCTGAAGCTTCATGTCATTGTTTATGTGCACAAAACACACATATTTCTCCATATGTTGGCACCATATTGGTGTTATCACCATAGCATTCCCTCCTCTTCAGATGATCTTTTGTTATAACATTTGTTTTTGTGAGGCAAATAAAATATAGTAAATGTAAACCAATTATTTAACCAAATTACTTTGATCGTGGGAAACTGACAATTAGTGTTACAGCTTCTCAGCAGTGAAATCCACACAATAGAGCAGACTGTGATATTCTGTACTGCAGTGTAAGTCGATGTAGTGCATTTATTTTGTGTAGCAAGCTGTGAGAGAGGAGGAGAGAAGTGCGGGAGACGAGCGAAGTCCGTCTTGATGAACTGTTATTCTGTATCTGTGCTGTGTTTTATGCATTGTTTAGTTTTTCTGGGTTTGCTTGTTAATATATTGGGACAGCTCTCCACAGCAACCTTCATGACTTATGTCAACACCTAAAGCATATACACGTGGGTACGAGATGATCAGCTAATTAATCAAGGACTTAGAGACTTACCAAACTACCATTTATAATTTTGATTTCTATAAATACTGCAAATACCGATGTCAGGTTAGTTTGGTTACCTATAACCACTATCCACTTTAACACTCTTATCTTTTGCATATGAATTGGAGGAGAAGTATTAAAATCATATGCAGTGGTATACCCACAGGATCTGGGTTTATTCTCAAACCTTGAATGCATCAGCCCTTCCATGAAATAGCTGTGAGTTAGGAGAGCATTCTGGGCATTGTCATGCAAATGAGGCCACCAAACATACCACTTTGCTTCAAAATTGAAGCATTTGCTCTGCAATGACAAGTAGCTTCTAAAACTGGAGCAAGGTTTTCTCAGCTAAGTGGGCAACCTTATCCATCCTCTGAGGTCCACTCTCTAAAATAAGTACCCGTACGTGAAGTCCTAATTCCACATCTGAGTGCTCAGTTTGGCACTTACCACATATCCATACATCTCTGTCACTGTTTAACCAGGCCAGTCTCGTTCTGATGCAGATTAAGGTGGTCCTTTATCCTTGAGTGTTGTCCTTCTCCCACAATCATACAATAAAAAAAAACACCAGAAGATGCACGTACCACTGAGAGGTTGAGGTTGATTTGGTATTCAGCAACTCTTAAAGCCAAGGTCTCAGGATACATCGCTTCAACCGGTACAAATTTTAATTAATGCTACAGCATCTTCTCTGCAACCCTCAAGAATTTAGCCAGTAGGCCACGAGGGAAAAACAAGTCCTCACCTGCCTCACAGTTCACAGAAAATACCTGTAATCAGAAACTATTTCAGTCTGGTTTTGGGACCAACTTCAGAAATGGTAAGAAAATGTGACATATGTTTTTCTCACTCTCTGTAACAAAATGAGCACATCCCAAATGCTGCTTTTGGCTGTGCTCATGAAAAGGGCTGTGGAAAGAGCAACAGAGTTAAACATAGTGTCTCAGGTAGCCTTTAAGCAGCATCCTAATGCACATTAGAAGCCAGAATGGATTTCAGAGCACTGGCATTAAATGATAAAGAATGAGCAGAAGCCAGATTTTTATTCTTGCTTTAATACAAAATTGTATTAATTACTTTGACTCAGTGAGAATTTTGTCCATATCCTGAATGTGGACACAGTTTTACTCCTAATCTCTGACCACTATTGTTCCATGTCCTGCACACTCAAGGTGACAAAGCTGTAGGTGCAAATAATGGGTCCATCATAGTAATGGAAGTACTTGATCTGCTGGCCAAGTAAGGGTTTATAGAAGGTAATGGAAACAGTGGGTACTGGGTAGCTGCAATGCTGGAATAGTCCGGCTTCTCAAATCCCTTGTGGCCCAGTGTCAGTGTCATTGTCAGTGTGGTGCTTCATGATGCCTCAAAAATGGCTAATAGTTTCTCTGCATACCGGCTTGGGTATGGAATTCAGGGCATTCACATTTGAAAATGTAGTTCTTAAGGACTTCACAGCTCATTAGACCGTCTCAGTCATGTTTGTCCATTCTCAGAAACAGGAGCTTTCTTGGGATGACTGGTTAAACTTATGGGGAGAGTTGCTTTCAAAGTTGGGTTTTCTGGTGTTTGCAGCACATTTAGATGATATCTCAACTCTAGGAACCAAGCTATCCTCAAACCATCCCAACATATAATTCTTTAAATATATGGGTTTAAATACCTAATGTTGGTGTGAATGGATTCATGAAAAAAAGAAAGGATGTTGAGAAAGAGCTATTGCACTTGCCCTTTGTTGTTGTTGTTGTGCATTAGCTACATTATCTCCCAACCTGTTTTTGAGCAGTTACTTAAGTAAAACTTGATGTTACATTTCCTTTTATTACGAATGCTATTTATACACAAATTGGAGCAGATCATGATGCAGCAAAGAACTTTTTATACTGCATAGCTTGTGCAGCAAAATAGTGCTTTATCAGCATTACATGCCTCAGTGAGGAATGTTTTGCTGTTTTAAATCTCATCATTATGAGGAGAATTTATTATCTGGATACAAAGATTTTACTGTAAACTATTGAGCAAGGCTGTTGTCATCTAACTGAAAACGAAATCATGTTCATGATAATTAGACAAGGGGGATTAATGAAAAATCCACACTATATATACTATTTACATACAACCTCAGAGATCTACTTTATCAGTTAGAACATGGTTGTATTCATTTTTACTTCCTTGCCATGGGACAATCCCAGAAATTATGAGCAATTCTTTGCCCTTCTGCACTTAAACTCCTTGTCTGCAAACATGATGGTTGAGGTTTCATGGAAATGAAGCACATGGTGTGACAGGCCCATCTGTGCCAGCTTTATGAAACAAAAGTGCCCGGTATGATCATCCTTGCCTTTTGTTCCACACGACGCTGCTCAGGCCACGGGTTTGTGAACGCTGCCCGTGGAGTCTGCAAACCTCGATTTATCTGACTGCTTCCTCCCCTGTGCTGCCGGTTCTCAGTTGTGCTGCAGGCTTCCCTGCCCCCACGATTCCCTCCCTTTACCCAGCCCTTTTCCCCAGATGAGTCTGAGGTAGAACCTCCTAGCAATTTTCCAAGGTTCTGGGCTCAAAGACTAAACTAATTTATTTTTGAATTGCAGATCAAACATAAACTGCAAAGAAGCATTTAATCAGTTAGGAGAAGCAAGGGTATGGCTTGTTTAAGTCCCAGAATCCATAAACCTGTAATGATTTTATTATATTGGTGTCAGTTTTCATTATTTTCATAAATGGGTGTTCCCTGCTTAATGCACGATATTTGCATCTGATGAACCAACGAGTTTAAACATGGTTTGTTTTAATGCTTTGTGAATTTGCATTCAAATTCATCAGAAGTAATTCTATTTGAAATCACACAGGGCTAAACACAGGGGTTGTAAATCCATTTGAATTGAGATGCCAGAATCAGCCCATTAATCTACAAATCTGCAATACAATTTTTCTATGGTTGGTGGGCTTCTGTTCTGTTTTTTTCATGATGAGGCAGTGGGGATACCAAGTGCATGTGTGGGAGGAGAAATGTTTGAGGAGGTTGTGATAAATTGACCAAATGAGGGTATATCTTTGTAATGGAAGCCGGCCTGTGAAAGGAGCATATGAAAGGCCAGAGACCATGGTTTGAGCATGTCTGTCACTGCCACTTGAGGTAGTTGCACGAGGAGAAAGCAAGACTCTCAAATAAGCAGATTCCCTAATATTTAGGATGATAGAGATTTGCATCAGCACCTTCCATTTGGTCTTCAGAGTGTCAGAGTACACCTGGAGCTGGAAGTAGTGCCATAGCCTGCATTTAGTATTTTAAGTCCTCTTGCTAAACACTCTCTTACCTTGGATTTTTCTGGGGTTTGTTGTTAAAAAGGGAATGAATAAATGCAGCAAAGTTCACCTCCAACAGAAATAGGCTCTTTTTGGAAGGAGTGCAGAGGGCTGTACTATAGGAAACAGTGCTTCATTTCTTGAAAGCTATAGGAGAAATCTGTATTTCTTTCAAAGAAACTGAAGAATTGGTTTAATTTCTGTGTTCTTAAATAGACTGAGATGTCTGAAATTAAGATGTTTGTTTAAGCTAATAGCTACCAGATTTGAAGGTGAATATATCATTGTCTGAGAGTGCAAAAGAATGTATATATGGGAGGGATTACTCTCTAAGAAGAAAGGTTTATCAACCACATTTCCACAGTACACATACTTCTGAAGTGTAACAATCAGGTTTTGGAGAAAACTATTTAAAGAAAGTAAATAATACATGTTAAAAATACAAAAATGCTTAATTATCCATAATGTACATTAGCCTTTTTAAACAAATGTAATAGTTCATTTATTTGAATAAGTGACAATTCAAAATGGAATTCAGCTGATACTTTTGAAAATGTCCATGTAATTATTTTTCTCAGTTATAATCAAACTGAATTCAGTTTGAGAGATATGTGTTTGGCTGAGGGCAAAAGTAATTTTTAGCTAAGTTTCTGTCTGCCTTCCTCTGGGAAGCAGCAGTCCTGGTTTGGCCCTTGTGAAGCTGAAATTCGAGAATCTATGTCCGTGTTTTGAATGGCTTGCACTGGAGCTAACAGGGTCCAGATTAGAAATGCATTTAGGCCTGTGCTTAAGCATTACCTCTACACTTAATTCTGGAAAGTCTAACTACAGGCCCCTTCTTCTGCACTTGCAAGAATTGCAATGAGCAGGAAGTCTGCCATCTGACATCTGTGAAATGAGCTGGTAGACTTGAGTCTTTTTCATAATGAACCAGTTTCCATCTCATAAAATTCTGTAATTGCAGATGGTATCAGTGGACACCTATGACAATCTTAGCAGAGATTGCAGCCCAGCATTCCTCATTATAGGATACATGGACACTGAACTCCTCTCTGCTCATGAACGTGGGGTTGAGTCATTGACAGGGCATTATCAGGAAAATTGCGATGATGTGACTAGAGCTTCACGGTGGGTAAATGGAGTACCTCAACTCTTGGAGTTGACAATAGGCTCTCCTAAGAAATGATAATGCAGTGATTAAGACATAAAACTGGGACTCAGCACACCTGGGAATTCTTGTGTGACCCTGGCAACACACTTCTTGCTGTTTTTCACTTCTCTGCCTGAAAAGTTAGTATAATGCTTTTTCCATTTTTATGGTGTTATTTAGTGATAAATATGTTACCATTGTGAGCAATTCACGAGATACAGTTTTAGATAGATGCCATTAGATTTTAAGTCTGTTCTGTTCAGTTTGCATTTGCATGTTCCTAGCAGTGGACTGCTTTCCTACTAGTGGAAAGCAGGCCAATTTTATTTTTGCTTCCTAATTCCGCATTGAGGAAATCAGCTTTATGCAAAGATACCTAAAAATCTTTCATAAAATTCACTCTATTGTGAAAGATGCCCTAGAAAAAAAAAATAACATGTGAAAGAAGAAAAACATTAATTTTGGACTTCTTTTAGCTTCTTTTAGGCACTGATATAATTTTTGTACTGTCTGTATACATTTTCATATGTTCATTTTCTTTTTATAAAGAAGACAATATAATTCAAATATCTTTAGTGTCTTTTTATTTCAGTAGAAGCACTTGAATAATGTTTCAAGGGTACTTGGAGACGCAGTGAAAGAAATGGTGAACCTCGGTGGGTTTTGGAGCCCTGGAACGTATCCCAAAAGTTATAGCTACAGAATCTGTAAGCCTATCTCTGATTTGCAGCAGCTGTTTCAACCTGTGATGCCATGAGCTGCTCTGAAGCTCTGTAATCTGCACACATTTGAAATAACAAACCACAACAAGTCGATTGGTCTGTTCCATGCCAGAAGTTAGAATACTCTGAGCTCACTAAACTACAGTAGCTAGAAAAAGAGTAAGAAATATTTTTTAAAAGGTAGCTGAAATAAGCTTTTAACAAAAGCGTCACCAGGACCTGTTAGTTTCTTCGTGGTTTTGAAAATCACATCTTCCAGGTATCTCTCTCCAGGCTTCTGGGGTTGGTTTTCTGTTTGGATTTCTTTTGTTGGGTTTTTTTTGGTGGGGATGTTATCTGGTCTCTGTTTTGTCACATATCCCAAGATTTACTGCTTTCGTAGAAATGATCAGGAATTCCTCTGAAATTTTGTCTACTCTAACAAAAAAATGTGAGCTAAGTTCCAGCAATAGTAAAAGTGCTTGGCTTCATTTATGCAACTGCTAAGGGTGCTGTACCAGGTCCTAGGTATGATGGCATTCACAGCAGAATGATGGCATTCACTGCAGCATGCATCATGCTACAGACAAGAGCCATGGTGTCTTCAAACCACTTGGCATCTTTTAGTTAGCATGGTTTTAAGCACTGCTTGGCTTCAGTTGGAGACGGACATAGATAATAAATCTCTGAATAAGTGCTTTCACAATTAAGAACTAAGTGACATTTTAAAATATTTTAGATAAATATGATCATTATTTAATTTTAAAATATTCCCGCTTCTCCTTGTGTAAGTTGTGTCTCAGGAAGGAAAACAATTAAAAGACCTAATGAGATGACTTGACAGAGTGGCAGGGGTTGTTAACCTGTCCATATTTGACTAGGATTCATGCTTCATATGACAGTCATCAGAAGTTCTTTGGGTTTTAAGACTTAAGGCACCACAGTCCTGAGTGAATTTTGGTTCAGAATGGAGATGTTTACAAAAGTTATCTAAGTAATTCCTGCAGAATTCCATGCTGCTTTTCATTGAATTGTTCTGAATTTGTATGGATTTGCAGTATAAATGGTGATGAGCTGGGTTAAGTCATACTTTTAACTACTGTACAGTCTATTTATTCCAACTAGGAGCTTTATCACCCTGGCATCTGAAAGTGGATGGGGCAGCTGAATTGACTTTCCGTTTCTCACCATGTCTAATCATCTCCCTGCAGTATGACATGAACATTCTACTCTTTCATCAAAATAAAATTATGCTTATATAACGGGGGCAAAAATTTACCTCCCTCTCTAGCCTTTTCAGGTTATGTAGCCAGAATACCTGCACTTAAACCATCAATATCATTCAAGTCAGACTTCTAATAGTTCTTGTTTCACTATTCTGAATATTCTTTAGTCAAGATCTCTGTCCTTGAAAGATCAAGACATAATTTAGTTGTATCTGTACCAGAACAATGTGCAGCAGACTGAATGTGCAATTAAAAATTGCTTTGGCCTGTTTTCTTTTCCTGTTTTACATTTCATAAACTCACAGGTAATTTGATGAACACTGACATTCTTTAAATTTCTTCAGCATTACAGTACTCAAGGGACTTGTCTCTCATTGAATATATTTTTTGCTTGTTTACCTCCTCCACAAGTGCTAGTATGTAGTAGCATAAGTGCAATCTTACATTATTATTTTCTTATTTACTTGTGTTACATCGTGGTTTTCTTTGTATTGATGTTAGTGCATCCAGTTTGGTATTAGCTCCATGTGCTGTCTAAAAGCTGTTGATTTCTACCTCTAGTTAACTACCAATTTAGGTAGTCTTAACAGAGTAGAGTAGTAATTATTCAGCTCTTGAACACACAACTTTGCAGCCAAATGCAAACACCTTGGTAAGGATGTTCTGAGCCCCTTGGGAGAACTGCAGTTCAACAGCTCACTTTGCATTTCCCATGCAGCCCAGGCAGTTTGACCATCTTGCAGTTCCTGCAGTGACAGTGCTCAGCGACGGCCCAGAAAGCACCAGCTTTGGTATCTTCTGTCTTGCTTTATCTATGTCCTGCCTTGTGCTTTCTGACACTGGAAGTGGAAGACAGTTCATTTAAGTGCTGCTCTATCAGCAGTACTGAAAATATATTTCTGTCAGCAGAAGGGTCAATTACATGAGCAGCTCTTCCTTTGAAGATATTTTGGAAACATGCTGCTTCCATCCTTCACCAGAGGTGAATCATGAAAAGAAGACTTTGTCATGAACTCGACCCTTGAAAGTGGTATAAAAGAGTTACCTACCCCTCCAGCCTCTATTTCCCACCCAACCTCCCAGAACCAGCAGGTACCCCTGCTTCATGCTTCCTAGGTAATCCCAGCATTAATTAGTGCTAGGCCTGTGACACTATGAGGTGAAAAATCAGCATGTTTTATGACACTCATCATTTTGGGCATGGTAACCCTTCATGCTGTCAAGTGCCTCAGGAGGAGTGAGGGGCAGCAAAGGGGAAGGCCTGTGAATTGAAACTGTCCCACCTATAACCTGCTCTTTTCTTCCCTCCTCACATATTGTCATTTTCCTTGCACTGAGACTGACTTTTGGGGTGGGAAATCTGATGTCAGAAGTTTGGGAACTGCCTTCACAATTAATTCACCTTCATCTTAAGCCAGGTACCACTGTGGAGACAGCTGTACTCATGGCTGATCCTGTGTTGTGGTTACACATGTAAGGCTGAAGCGTCTAATCATGTTGGGGTTTTTTCCAAAACACAGCTTGGCGTGACCTACAGCTTTCAGACTAAATTATTGTTGTGCTCCTTTCCAGCTGTAGATCTATTGCAAAAATACACAAATACTATTTGCCACTGGCGTTACACTTGATGTTGTAAAAGCAAAGAAAAAGATCTTTCTCCACTGAAAACCTGAAAAGTGAAAACTATAAAACCCTAAACCCTCTTCCCTTGTTTTCTTCTGAAACTGGTTGTAATGCTCTCTTCCTCTCACTGTTCCACACTCTACAGCTTAACTAAATGTGTGTCACTCCTCCGGTTTTCTTTCCTATATTCCCAAGCAGGTGAGAGACTAAAAGGAAAATATCAACTATATGTCAGTGCCTAGATAAAAAGCTGCAAAATTAAGTTATGAAGCTTGCCCTTTTTAGCAAAATTTCATATTGGGCTAGTATAGTCCCTTCCTTGTGGCAGTTTATTGCTTTTAATCATGCGAATCAGGGATCATTCCAGTATGCTTTTTATGAAGTCCACAAAAGAGAGTATGCTCATCTCCTCCAATGATTTGGACATTGAAACAGAATATTTTTTTCCAGGTAAGATAATGCATTAATTGCTTCACTTAGTAGATGAGCATTAGCTCTTGATATAAGCCATCCTGTAGACTCCTGACACTTTGCATGCTGAGCAGTCTTGTCCTTGAAGTTACTGTAGTGCACAATGATCAGAACTCACTGCTGATGTTTTGTTAGCATTTACCAGCAGTGTCTTGGCAGAGGGTGACCTCCAGTACTGTCTCTAAACATTTTCAATTTACAGACTCAAGAATTTTTGCTGCCTTTGCCTCTCATTCTTTTGAGGAGGTCAGCCCTTTATGAATTTGCCACAAGAAAGAAGTTCAAAATACCCTATATACTTAAACAGCTTAATAGGAATATAGCTGCAATGAACACACAACATACAATTCATTTTGATATTTATGGAAGAAATTTGTGTTGTTTTAAGTGTACACAAGCAGCTGCTGTCATTTGGCTATGAGCAGATGTTAGACCTCCGAAAGCTTCGCTGATAATTAAAATACTAACAGTTAGTGTTTTGCCCCAGCTGCAGGTTCTGTTTACTGTAAATTTGATTTTAATGGTGCCTCTGTGCAGTTATTGAATAGAGGTTTGTTTTCTACTATACATGCAAAAGTGTCTACAATGAAGACAAATGGTTATTTCCCATAATTTACTCTGGAAAGATATGAATATAGCTGTAACGTAGTTGAGTTTATAAATGAAATACAGATATGACTATCACATTTGAAATGGTAGTTTCTGTTGTCTTAACTAACAAAAAGAACTAGGGAAACTTACTATTTGTAGTAATTCCCAAGCATTCCTTCTAAAAGCTGTGCTTTTTAAATGGGTTGAGACGTGCCCTCAAGGAAAGAACAGGTGCTTCTTTTTACTGAAAGAGTGCATAAATCAGAATAGATAAATACAGAGAATCATGATACTCATAGTTGATAGGTTTGACAAAGAATATAATTTATGCTTGATCATTTAATAACATGATGTTTTATTTGAGGTATCCTTTACAAGTGTCTGTACTCTTTAGTGCATATATGTACATGAAACGTTAGGGAAGGCCAGCCATTTTCAGAATTGTTAATCCCAAGGGCCTGATTATGCAAACACAATGCATAATGCAAGCAACCATGTTTAGTCCCTTTGAGACTATTGAGGCTAACTATGGCAGTAAGCAGTACATTTGATAAATAAATGTTTATAAAACCAGGATCTGAATGTATATATTCTTGAAAAACAAAAACTTTTCCTGATAAAACAATGACAAAAAGGTTTTTTTCCTTTTTTTGACAAAGCCGTTAGCGTCTGGGACTAGACCTATTTCAGAAATCCAGATCATTTTCCCTATGAGCAGAGCTTGGGGGGTTTTCCCCTGATTTTTCTCATATTAGTGTATTATTTTTCGTATTGTATTACATTATATCTTCTGCATGCCTCGGAAACAGAAATCTCTGGTTTGACCAATCACAATCAGAATCCCTTGAAACTGGGATTCTGATTTAGAAGTGCTAAAAATGCACTTTCCATTTGCACTGCAGGGGATAAAACAGAAAGAGTGCATCCGAGTATCATCAATGTCAGTTGTTCCCAAACTGAGGGCCAGAGTAGTCTCTGGAGCTGGACTGCCAAGAAATGTCCAGACTGGCTATCCTCATCTCAAGCTGCTAAATTGCACTGGAAGAGATAGCTGAAATACTCCAGATACATTCCTGATGCTGCTTGCCCGTGTAGGTAATTGCTGCATATGCCACAGAGGGGTTTTTGCTCACACGTCAGAGTTGAGAAGAGCAACCTGCATGGTGACAGACAGGTAAAGGCAAAATTGGTTTGCAAGTAAACCAGTTACTCTGCAGGTTAGGCAGCTGTAAATTCTGCATGTTAACACTGTACATGTTTGCCACTATGAGTGGGAGTTTTGGTATGTATATTTTTTATTTGCTTTCCCTCTGTAACACTGGACTCTGTAGCATTCATTTTTACCTTGAGTGCAGGAAAAGAGAAACTGAAATTTTTCCTAGAGAAGGCCTCTTCCCAAAGGTTAATTAGACACTGAAGGGAAACTAAACTAAACCAAACCAAACCAAACAAACTGCCTAAACACCCTAACTTAATGGCTTGGCTATTTAATTTAGTGGTTGTCTTTTTATTTTGTGTGTTTTTGTGGCCGTTGACATAGTTCTGTAGGATGTGGAAGGTAAAAATAGCAAGCAGGAAATTTCAGTCTGTTTTTCAAAAGAAAAAATGTTACAAGTGTACCTTCTTTCACATTTTTAGAAAGCTAAAGGACATCTGCTGCTTTTTAAGATACCTGAAATGTTAAAACTTCATCCTTTATGCAAGCAGTTCTTAGAAGACCTTGAAGTTTCCAAACATGATTGAGTGGTTAAGGACAAAACTAGAAGCTAAGGCTGTTTTGAGTTTCAGCATTGAAACATGACATTACTGGCTTTTTAAGTATAAAATAAACTATGAACATAATTTGGGATTTTTTTATTGTTGTTGTTTATTTTTTTTTCGGTAATAATATATTGAAAAGGGATAAAATGAAGTCTTGCTGTATTGGTGTCTCTTGAGATTTATATAATTTGTGTCAATGGTGGAATTTTTTTATGTCTCTTAGAGAGCTGATATAGTCCCCTATAGGTATACTTATTTGTATTGCTTTACAAATATTTGCTGCCTTTGTGGACATAATAGTTGTAACAGGGCCATTTTGAGTTGCTGATATATTTCACTTCTTGGTTTGACCCATCATATTTTCTTTCCTTCAGCAGAAGACATGAATGAGCCTTCACAACCTCTTATTTAGTAGCTTAACTAGCTGGTTTAAAAAATGCTGGCCCATACATTGCTTGCACATAAAAGCCTTGCAAATGATAAAGAACATTTTTTACGATGGTCAAGGAACAGAGATCTGAAAAATGCATCTTATTATTATGGCCTCTGAAAATTAGGGCAATCCCAAATTATGCCACAGTTCTTAGACTGTACTTAATTAATTGAAGTAGAGATCATTACAAAAATAATTGAAAGAAAACAGAGCAGAAACTTGTAGCTTGATCAAGGCATACGTTATATTACCTTATGAATTTGAAAAGTGGACTTACTGTACCATTAAAATTGTCGTACTGCCATGTCGACAATAACTTTTAAAATAAGAAAATCAGTTGCTTTTTCAAGTTATGTTAGACATAAGGCGGGCTTTTTATATCTTTTAAATTCCTTAAAGGTTGTATTTAATTGAAGGAAAAGATGTTTCTTTGCATTCACATTATTTAATATTCGTTGCATTTTAGCAGACACGAAATGTTTGTTTGTGTCAATAAATAATATACCTAATCACCAAAGTATGAAAAATTAAGTGTTGCTGAATAGGGGACTATAAATCAGGCCTCCTAGAACTTCCACAGAGAAGGAAAAATAGCTGTTTTAAGCTAGCTGTGTAAATGCAGATCATTTCCGTCGTCATAATAGATTATTTCATTTATGACTTACTGCTTTGTCCTAAAGGTGCTCCTTTTGAAGGATGTCCTCAGCCCAGGCTCACCACACACAGCCGCTCGCTACGAGTTTTGGGGAAGGATTAGAATTCTAAAGAGACTGCTGGCTGGGAGCAAGGTGGTGCTTTACATATAATATTAGCCCAGACTTTCCTCACGCATTATGCGTTCCTTTCTGAGACAAGTCTCCTTAATGCCATCTTTATCTGCTACACGATGCATGAAATCTACTTTCTGTTTTAGAACTGCAGCTGACCCCCGACCCCACGAGTGGCGCCACAATGTGACCTTTCTATTGTCATCAGCTTTCATTCTCCTGAAAATTCTATGAATTTTTATTACAAGTTTTTTTAAACCAAGCTGAGGCTTCAACAAATTACTTGACACAGATGAGATGAAGTTGTTGAAGTAGTGTTAGATAAGTTTTACAGCCAGCATGTGTGCTGCTGAACAGTACAAAGCCAGTGTCCTACAATGTCATACACCAGTAACTGCTGAGCCTACTATTGGATAAATACATCATTTTATGGAACATTGATTGTTCTATAAACCCAATGGAGTATTATGCTCTATGATCAAACCATTTAGATTGTGTGTAGAGCACAGAAAATGCCATATTCAGGATGGTACTAAAAGTGCCATTTGTGTATTTTATGGATGTCATTACGGGGGAAACTTCTCTCTGTAGGCCCTGTTTACTGCAAAATTTTTTAGTCTGTAATGACATTTTTCATTCACAACGTATGCCTTCAAGAGAGGGGGCCCTTGTTTTATTTGTTTCATTCGAGTTTACTGCACAAATCCTGTACATTTTAATTAAATGTAAGCTTAACAAAAGAATAAGGTATTTATTCTGTGGGGAACAAATGATGACAATAACAAAAGAATAAAACAGACACACAAAAGGAAGTCAGGTATTGAGTAAGAGAGAGGGCCCTATTAAGCCCCATAAGCCCTATTTCTCGTTTCCCAGACACACATTAAACATCAAAGCATTTCTTTTAGCCCTATTTCAGGAGTTTGTGGTCTCAGAGAATTAAAATAACCTGCGAATATGGATTTAATGTCTAAAATATCCTGACATTTTCAAATAAAAAACTAACAGTCACTCAGGACTCCAACTGATAAATAATGGCTCTGCTGAAATGACAGACTTCTTGGAAAGAAACCAATTCTCTGATCATTGCACCCCTAGATATGAAACACCTCCTTACAAATTGTCTGAATATGAGCTCTTGTATCATTATATTTTGTCATTTTAATGCCTATTTGTGTATCTTTTTAATTTGCAGTGACATGCAATCAGCAACAAGTCTACTTTTCCCAATATTAATGTGGGCTTGTATTGCAGCTTGTGTTTGCCGTGTCAGCCGACACTTACCCCTTCTCTTTACCCGTTAAGAGGGGGCGAGAGGCAAGTTGGATTTACTGGGACAACACGGTTTGTTGCTACATACAGTCCAATAATGTGGCATGTTCCTTAAATACATAAAAATTCCTACAAATGTTGCATTGGATTCCCGTGCTTCATTATAGGAATAGCAGCTAAGCCACAAAATCTGTTGTTTTCTAAATGTCTTCCCTACTTGGCTTGTCACTGTTAAAACAAAAGAAAACCAGTAAAATCTGCAATTCATATTTACTATGAAAAATCACTAAAATTGAAGTTGATGTTCCCAGTAAATTCTTGGTCATAGTCCAGTTAAAATTTAAAGTTACAGTAGATTCACATTAGTTTAAATGACACTTGAACTTCTACACAGCTCAACATTAATTCATTATAGTTGAAATGGAAGAATCTTCAGTGGGTGAATCTTTTACAATCTGATTGAGGCTGTTACATTTTATAGGAGCCATTTTTCAAAGCAGTACTGACAGCACTCGAAGTTATTAAATTGCTGAATCAAAAGATGGACCTGCAATCGCATTTATGAACTGTGATGGAATAGCTGGGGTTGCACTGAGCTGAGGTTAAGATGTTGGTGTAGTTAAGCTTCATCACACCCCTTAGTGACAGCAGTATTTACCCATGTAGTTTACTTTAATGGTCAGGAAGTGGCTTAACTCACCTCTGGATTCAAATAGATTAAGTAAGCAGTCAGAATGGCATAATTATCAGTGCTGCGAGGGATTCACCGGATAGCTCTTCACCCAGGAGACTTCCCATTCAATTGCACAGTAAAGACTGGAGTTGCATAGATTCACAGGCACGGCATTTATTTGAGGAGATGAAAACAGGGTGATTTTCCTTTTTCTTTCCCTTCCCCAGAGCAGAGCTTCTCCTCAATACACTGATGCTGTGTCCTGTACATAAATTATGATGATCTTTGGAGAAAGATGTTATGATTTTAGTGTATGTGCATGTGAAAATTATGATTGTAGAGTTATTTTGATTTTGAAATCCAGTGGAAAATGCATGATTTGTGGAGTTATTTTGATTTTGTGCCACATCATTGCCAGGCTCCTCTTTTATCTTGTCAACAAAGCAAGATTCCTGAGAGAATTAATTACTTATACTCTATTACAAAATGTGGAGGAGCTAAGATAATTGTCATTTCATGTTGATTTCCCCTTCCTACTTTTCTGCTCTTTGGGGGGTCATGTGAATGTCACTGCCTACCTACAGAGAGCACAGGAAAAGTGGGAATAAGCACCAGTTGTATACCACAGAAAGGTTACTTCTTGCTTATACCTGACAAAATGTACTTCAATTGCACGTGCCAGATTTTTATGCAGCATCACCTGGAAACACTCTAATGGTTTAAATCATTAATTTTTTTTTCCAAAGATAACCTGCCTTGCTAACTAGGAACAAGTGGCATCAGTTTAGACTTGTGAAGGTGATTTGCAGCCTTTCAGTTTGACAAAATTACTTCTTTGTGCTTCACAGTATAGTTCTCTACCAGAAGTTCTGTAATTGAAAAAAGCATGGATGGATGGATGGATGGATAGATGGATGGATAGATGGAGGGATGGATGGATAGATAGATAGGTATCAGTATAAAACCTCAGTCTTTTAATTATTGATGTTATTTTGGAATTTTAGCTTGATATGCACCTTAACAGCAAGTTGATAGAGTCTGCAAGGTGCCAAGTATTCAATCTTGGAGTAAATTAGCTTCTAAGTTTGAACTTACCTTTAAGCAAATGAATCTGTTTTTTAGAGCCCATTTTAATTCTCTGTGGGATCAGGGTCTGACAGCTCTATGCTTTGAGTGAAAGAGCCCCCTTAGACCAGCTTTAGTGTAATTTTCTTGGTCTCTTGAGTTTAATGAAGCACATTGTTCAGTAGAATTGGCTTGGAAAGTACAGGCCTAGCCTGAAATTTCACTGTAGGTGTCGCGCTTTTTTTCTTGCCTGTTTTTATCCCGAGCAAGCCATGACATAGCTATTTGCATTAGTGGTAAGAAGCTACTCCTCTTCTCCCAGAGATATGATTTCAGTTTGTGTGGGTGAATTTAAACTGGAATGTGGATATGGGCAGTCTAAGCAGCACAGACTTAATCAGCCTTCCCAAGTCCCATCTGTCATTAGCCCCTCACCTTGTTTGCAATGTCCAGCACACACCCTTCTCTCTGTGCACTGGTTCTGTCCCACAGCTTGCTTCCAGTGCATGAAGGAGCTTCCTGGGTGCTTCTGGATGGCACTGCCATGGGGAGACAGGGAGGGATAGAGCTGTCCTTCCATGGACATCCACAAAGCGGGCAGAGTCCTCTCATTTATGTCTTCCCAAAAGCACATGGGCCATGCTTGGAGGGTGATGGCCTTGACTTTGTACAGCCTTGGGCACCATTTGCCTTGCTGAAGCTTTATTGTTGGTAGTGAGAATTGTGAAGGAAACCTTCAATGACACAAAACCATACTGGGTGGCACAACAAGCAGCTGGAAAATGGAGGTTACAGGTATTGTAATTTGTTAATTGATTTCATGCAGAAATAATTAAGATGTGTAACTGGAGATTCTCTGGATTGGATTTTATAGAATATCCTGTTTAGAGTAAGAAAACTACTGGATGTTTTCTTCAGGTAACTGGGCGAGTGACTGAGTCAGTCACATGAGCTGGAGAAGATGCTGGATGGAAAAGGGAGACAATGGCATCAAAATGACAGCATGGCAATCCCCTCACCAACAAAAGCAAACAAATTAATATCAGCCACAGTTTCTCACACCCAGATTTGTTTAATGCAATATACAATCCTAAAATTCATTACTGAAGTACTGAAATATCACCAATAGGATCTTCTATAAAAGATGTAGCTTTTAACTGTCTACTGTATTTATCTGGGCTTTTTTTATACAGAATATTTTTTAAAACACATTTAAATTGTTAATAAGCTGTAGCATTGTTACACTCAGCAATTATTTCAACCTGTAAATATGTTATTTGGAAAACATGCAAATAGGTTTTGTTCATTTGCTCACTTTATCTATGTTTTCTGTCAATGAAATCCAAAAATTGTCACGGAATTTTTTTTCCATTTAAGCTACAATTTGTTAAAGTAATGAACTGATACTTGCCATGATACCATGTTAACAGCATATTTTGTCTTGTAGGCATTGTGTCCAAGTCCTATGAGTGCCGACTGAAGGGGCAAGGAGCAACCTTTGTGGAAACCACGAGCCCTTTTACCGCGGCAGCACTGGGAGAGGTTTCTCCAGTGAAGGAGAAGGCCTTTCGGGGCAGCAGGAGGCAGCCACAGTCTCCTGAGGAAGTTCAGCAGTTCATTATTATTCAAGGGTACGACGGCGACTTCGCCATCGACGCTTCCGTGGAAGAGACAGCAGCGGCCACCCTGCAGACGCTGGCGATGGCGGGGCAGATGGCCAGGGTGGTCCACATCACGGAGGATGGGCAGGTCATAGCCACAAACCAAAACGGCTCCCACGTCAGTAGTGTGGTTCCTGAGCAGATCCTTACAGAGCAGTTAGCAGACGGAGCCACACAGGTGGTGGTGGTTGAAGGGGCGGGAGCTGACGTGGAGGAGGCCGTCCAAATAGACGCGGTTCCTGACTCCAGTAGCACGGTGCTGCAGCAGATAATGCAACAAGAAGTTTTGGATGCTTCTGAGGCTACTGTTCATCCTCCAGAGTCCTCCTCAGCATTAGATGCCCTGCTTTGTGCTGTGACAGAGCTAGGTGAAGCGGAAAACAAATCCGGACTCCTTGACAGAGGCAAGTCTGGTCACAAAGACTTCTTGCAAGTGGCAAAGCCAGAGATGCCCAGCATTCCCAGTGACACAGAGGGGCAAGAAATACAAATGTTCCATGAAGTTCAGGAGACTCAGGAAGATACCAAACCTATGGAAGTAGTGACACGGGTCATGCACCCCTCAGCTATAATTGCATCTCAGGAGAGAGCTCAGGCTGCCTTCAAGAACGTGGTGCAAGGAGTGTTGCAGTTTGCAGTGTGTGACACGGCTGCGGCCGACCAGCTCATGAAAGAAGGTGTCACCCAGGTCATTGTAAATGAGGAAGGCACTGTGCATATGGTAGCTGGAGAAGGCTCTCAAATAATCATGCAGGAAGCTGGTAGCCACACGCTCAGTGTGCAGAGCGAACACATGGATTTAGTGGAGTCAGATGGGCAAATATCACAGATTATTGTCAGTGAAGAATTAGCTCAAGCCATGGCTCAGGGTTCTGATGGTGACTTCTCTGAAGGTGCAACGCACTACATCGTCACAGAGTTGCCACCAGACATGCAGGATGAGCCTGGTGTGTACTCACACGCTGTGATAGAGACAGCTGGCTCCCAAGACATTCTGCAGGCTGGTACTGCTATAAAAGCAGAAGCTGTAGCCCCTGACAGAGTGAGAGAGCAGTTAACAAGCATGGTCATTTATACAGAGGGTGGCTCACAGGTAATTCCAGGCCAGAGAGATTATAACAAAGTACAAGAAGCATGAAGAGCTTCGCTCATAGTGCAGAGCTGAGCTGGATATTACCAGAATCATGGAGGCACTGTATTCCTGGAATGTTTTCTGTAAAGCCTTCTCAGTAGAACCTCCTCCAAGCCAGGTAACAAACACATATCCTGCTGATAGGGGGAGTTCACTGAAGAGGATAATACAATTTTGTTACAATAGGTCTAAGAACTATTATATGGGATTATTATAAAACAAGCATACTAGGGTACAAAACAGGATAAAAAGCTCCCCACCCAAAGTAGAAATTGTTCTGTTCAATGCTTTCTTTGTTGATGTTTTTTGTCTTAATGTTGTTTTATCTCAGGGTAATTCCCTGTCTTCTGTCATTTTTGTATAACATAATCACAGGAGTAAAATAATTGCACTTACATGTACATTTTGTGAACAGATAAATATGCAAAAAAAAATACAAACCCCACGATAGCAAGGTGAACAGGTAAGCATACATACAGTATTGGGTGCCCTTCTTAATTTTCAAGTAGAACAGGTGACATTTTACTTTCTAAAACCTTACTTTAAAACATGCTTGGCTAAAAATATGTCATCAAAATAAGGAATTTTTGCATCTAAAATGAAAGTTTTCATAGTACTTTCCTCTTTCATGGTAACACACAAGACTTTCCCTAAAGAAGAACTCAAAAAAGCTACACTTCAGAAAATCCTTGATTATACATATTCGGGAAGAAGAACTTGATGCCTGTAACTTCCACTTAATTTTAGATGAGAGTCCTACATAAGAAATGTTCATTTTTTGAAAAAAATATTGTCACTGTCAGTGTTTTGCTTTTCTCATAACTAGTGCTTCATATAAATACCATTTTGCAGTTCATTTTGTGAGCTACTTCTCAAATGTTAGGAGGATTTTTAAAGAAAATTCTGACATTGACATTAACAAGTAGGGAGGGGGAAAAAGGGTGACCTTGTATTTCTTGCTTAGTCCAGAATGTCAGTTATTTACTTGTGGATATACTGCAATTGTTCAATGCAAGTTCTTGTTGGAAAGATTTGTTTCATGATAAAACTGCTTCTGTTTCTTTAGAAAAATTGTAAAATATAAACTGGCAAGGTTTGGGGATTTTTTTTTGTCTTTCAAATAAAATGTTAGCATTAAAATGAAGCATCATGATTTTTAATATTAAACAATAAACAGAACTGGCATTCAGCAGGAGCAAACGAATGCTATCTGTTATGTCTATGCATTTTCTCTTTTCTCTTTTCCTTTCTCTAGCTTGCTAGATAGATAAAGATAAAAGAATCTAATTTCTGAAGTGTGCCTCATGCATGCTTAATATAATTGTGTGTTTAGGGTATAAGCCATGCTGACTCTAGAGATAACTGGGTTTCCTATCATGTTTAATATCTTAAAATTATCAACTGTGAGAAAGTTGGGGTGGGGTAAAACAATGAAGCAACTGCTTAAAATGTATTTTCTGATAGGGCTGCTGAGAAAAGGTGCTTCATTCTGGGGCTATAAGAGCCTGCTGCCTCTTCATCTCTTATTATTATTTTTCAAATTTTATTATTTTCCAAGAGTTGAGGTTGTGTCTTTGTCAAACCCCCAAAAAAGTAAATTTCAAGTTAGACATCAAGATTCATAATTAGGCGAGTTTGACTTGCTCATCTTTCTTAAAAGTGACAGGCTGTTCACTTACTCTTAAATACTGTCTTCAGCAAACAGTGACAGGATCAACTCCCGTTTGTTATCAGGAAAAAGGTGACCTTTACAAAATGATGGCCCTCTGCAAGACTCTCACAAATGTTCAAAAAACTGAATGTTTTTCAGTGGAAATATTTCTTCTTGATCATTTCTCCTGTTAGCTGTAGCCCTGTGGTCTTGCAGCTTGGATGCTAATTCTTCGCTGTGCTTAGTCCTGTATGGCTAACCTTTCTGCTGCAGTACAGGGTGTTGACACTGACATGCTGCAGTTTACCATTTGTGATTTATTTAGGATAAATATGTCTCAGGTGGCATTTAATCCTTCATAAAACCAGTGTAGCCTGCAGTGTCAAACCAGCAATCACATTGTATGCACAATGAAAAGAGCAGACCTTTGCATAAAAAAAAGCCCCAGTGGTAGATGTTCCTGTGCTTGGGAGCACTGGAAAGGATTCTCTAACCTACCATGTGCTGTAATTACCTGGGAGCTCAGGTTAACGATACTTTTGTCTGGGTGCAGCCTGATCAGGAGAGCTAATATTTTCCCATGGCCTTTTTTTTTCTTCCTCTTCTTTTTAATATGCACTTTAAATTTAACTTATTAGTGCCCTACTAATGCAAAATTAGAAATCGAGGGTGACATTCGTTCCTGTGCTGTCATCCTGCTTGAGGACTCCATGGACTGTAATAACCCCATGCTAATGTCTCAACCCCCACTCTCTGCCATACAGTGAAAGTTGAGGCTATGGCAGGTCTCTTCCAGCACCTAGGAAATGTCTCTGGCATTTGCCTCCCTCCTGTGCTGGAGCTCCTGGCATTGTCCCATATCATAATCTGCGAGGAGATGAGCTGGATTGTTTATGGATCTTCCAAGCATTCCCATGCCTTCTGCCTTGGAGAGCAGGGAAGATGAGGTGGCAGAGGGAGGCACTTAGAGTGGAGCAGTACCTGAAAAGGCCCTGGCCCTCCAAGGGCCGTGCATGGAGCTGGTGAGGCACCTGTGCCATGTCCAAGAGCAGGCTCAGAAGCTGTCCACTGTCAGAGCATCACAGAACCTGTGTGGTGGATTTAGGAATGTGCCTAGCCCAGGCAGCCATTCACCACAAGTGTGTTTTGCTGTGTGGTTTGAATACCTTCAGGTGCCTGTCTCCAGAGAATTCAAGAGCTGTGCTGTAATGGCAGTGATTGTTGAGGGGGCAGTATTCCCATGTCAGTCAGTTGCCTCCTGATGTCCTGACTGCCAGAGCCATTGGCTTAATTTTCTCTTTGTTATCCATTCTGAATAAGCATTAATGAAGTTGGAATATACTGTGATGATGCCAAACATGTAAAAATGTAAGTATTTAAGAACCATAGAACTAGTATGCAGGGGGAAAATAAATAAATAATTAATAAATATTAAAAAAAAAAAGAAAAAAGAAAGCAACCAAGCAAAAACAAACCCCACCCAAAGTGAACCAAAAATCCTCAGTGAAGAGAGAGAAAGAAGAGATATTTCCAGCAAGCAGTTTCACTGTCCGTTTCTTAAGAATCAGATACACACAGAGGCAGGGTATCCTGGCTTCTGAATTCAGGCTCCGTCTTTGGGGAAAAATGGGAGATAAGAGATAGCTGGAAACGATATTTAGAGGAATATTTCCTATAACAAAAAAAGAAAAGAACCCAAACCCCAACACCGGCTAAAGGGCCCACAGCAACATACCATTCTGCCTGACTCCCACTGCACTCCACTGTGGAAGTGAGATGAGCCAGGGAGTTGATGTGCTGTGGTTATGCACATGTGGATAGTACATAGTCCTGCAAGCACTGCTGTCTTTTATAAATGCTGCTTTAACACCAGGAGTGTTAGCTCTGAGTCCCAGACTGTGGATTCCGCTCATGTAAAAGCTTGTAGGAATCTCTGTGTTAAAAGTTTCTGTACCTTGGGCTGGCCCTGAGCTGGAACCTGCTTTTGGAATGCAGGTGAGTCCCCTTCAGAAAATCCTGGGGATTGAGAGACAGGGCTGGAGCTGCCAGCAGAGCAGTACAAGGAGTTGGTGTTGTGGTAGGCAGAGGCCTCGTAAAGCAGCCTCTGGGGCTTTTCTCCAACTTTCCCTGCTCAGTAGACTTTCTGAGCTCAGAAGCTGTAAACAGAATAAAGAGAGAAGGGTGAAGATTGAAATTTGAAACTTAGTTCAAGTGAGAGGATTAAGTATGAGAAAAAAAGGTCATTCGTTTGGCAAAACAGAGAACAGCTTTGAGTTTTCAGTTATTTTACTGAGCAATATTAGCCCATAATTTAAGACAGTGTGTGGCTCGCTCAAACAGGCTACCCCCGTTCTATCTTGTTGAAGAATACAATTCGTTTTCTGCTCCTCTAGGGTGATATCATTTTATATGAAGAAAAAAGTTAGCTCAGATGGCAGTTATATGTTTCGGAAGCACCTTCTAATCAGGGATTGGTGATTCATTATTAGCTTCAGCAGGCGATCCATCTGACATGTAAGGGGAAAAAATTAGCAGCTGTCACTGCATGATGAGTTAATTTCCTGATAGGCCTGACACTGAAAAGCCATTTGGAGACATGGAGATGGCTGATGAGAAAACCTGGTGCTGGTTTATAATTGGAGAGAAAGAAAGGGCAGAGAGACAGAGGGAGATGGGGGAGGGACTGAGGCTGCTCTACAAGTGGGGATGGATGTTTGTGTATTTACTGAATAGAAGGCTCTGCAATAACCTGCATCTCTGTGCACACACCTGGGCGGGTACGTGATAGGGACCAGGGCCTTTCATTTTCCTCCTGCCTCGTGTCATTATTTGCAGTCGTTTGCAATTAGTACTCCAGACGGTTTTCCGCTCGCTCCAGCCCGGGCGTACAAGCGCGCGATTGGGTTATCTCGCGGTGACATTGAAACCTGACATTTTAGAGGAAAGGGGAGAAAATGACGCTACTCCTTTAATGGTTCTCGCTGCAATTTTCTTAATTGCAGCTTGAGATTTCAATCAATCATATAAAAATAAACTTATCTGAAACAAATATTGCTAAAACTTCCAAGAGTACAATTGTGAATGATGGATGTTGAAAGAAGCCTCTTGTAGAGCGTGAGGAAATATGCTCTTCAAAAGATGTAAGCACATGGCTCTCTGTTTATCCTTTTTAAGAATGGTAAATAAAACTATGGGGAAAATAGGCATTCAAGACCAAAAGCAGTCTCCTGTGGAATCTGCCTTGTGTGTGTAATTGGGACAGCAATGCAGGGCCCTGCATATGTATTAAATAAAGCTAATAGGAAGCCCTCGACCTGGGACTAATTACTTCAGTGTCTGTGCATGTAAGGTACTGCTTTAAAGGGATTTTTTTTTTTTTTTTTTGGCTATTTAGCTAAGGTATCTAATGTGCCCAGCAAAGGAAGACAGGCTTTTCTTTTAACTGGGAAAAAAAAAAAGAAAAATAAAACACAAAAATACCCCCCAAAAAAAACCTACCACAATGAATATTTAAATTTTTGTTTGTTTTTTTAAAATATGATAGAATATAATAGGATTTTTCCCATCATCAGAACATAATTTTTGACCACTAAGAGGATAAGCCAGTAACTCCACTTATAAAAAACCAGTTTTGACTTTTTTCTATTGGAATGTTCTTAAATGATGGCCAAAGATTTGGGAGCAGTGATGGAGAACCAAAGATCCCCTGTCGACAGGTAGATCCAGCACGTATCGTGCAATTGAAATGGATGTGTGTGTATACACAAACCAGGATTATGTCCTGCAATGTAGCAGGACACCTGACCTTGTTTAAAACACATTCTTGTCTTCTGGCAGCATCACATTTATCAAGGCTACTTTGAACGACCAGTTGTACTGCGTAGTCCTGCCCCGGAGGTCAGTGTTAACTGAGAGCCATCAGGTTCTGGGAATTTCTGATGAGTAAGAATAGCAATCCCCCAAGTAGCAGTAGATTAATTCTGGGTTGGCTTTTGTTCCATATTCCCCAAACCTCTGGTCACTCTTACTGCTTTGAATCCTCCTTTCTTACTGCTTGGAATCCTCCTTTCTTACAGCTTTGAATTCTCATTACTTATGCAGCTTTTACGTGTCTTGCTTCAGCTTCTTGTAGATCCTACACACAGATTCCCATTGCCAGTTTGTCAAGTTTGGAAGCGAACTACATGGTTGTTCAGGGAGCAGAGGAATGGATGATTAGTTAGTTACTTCTGCTGGGATGCATCCCTTGGTATGGAAGTAGCCCTGAGCTTCAGGATCAGTGCAATGCTCAAGAGACAGATTTTGAAAGTAATCCAGCTCCTTGGGAGGTCTGGTTGGATAAGCTGAGTGTCATGAAGGGACATCTGGTCAGACAAAAGAGGAAAAAAGATTGAGCAAATTCAGGGGATGGAGTCAGAACCTTTGATTCTTGGTCTGCTAGGAACCAAGTTTGTTAAGGAGCTTCTGAGAGCAGAAACATAACTGAATTATCAGGAAGCAAAAGCCACGACTGCTCACACGTAACAAAGCCACACACAGCAGAGCTGAGAGATGAGGAGCAGATATAATAGGAGGCAAAGCCCAATGTGCCTTTCCAGCACCTACTCAGAGCCCAGATACAATTCCCTTCTATGTTCTCTCTTTCTTCTCCACCAATGCCCAGGGCAGACACAGGTGACTCAGTGGCCACATTCCATGGACCCTGCTGTGCCATGCAGGACACAGTGCTGGGTTTGGAGATCCAGCCATCACATGTGCTGTAAGCACTCCAGGTCAGGAGTGCTCTTCTAACCCCTCCAGATTCCCATGAGGGGAGACACCCAGAGAGAAGACATGCCTCATCCAGGGTCACCAGGGGAAGGATTGGACTCATTTCTGTGGCAAATAAAGTCCTTGCTAGCAGATGTCTTACTCTGAGAGAGTTTCAGGACTTTCCCCCAAATCCTGCTAAGCTTTTTCTATCTGCCAACGTGTTCCTCTGTTGCTGGAGGTGTAGAACAGGTTTGTGTTTTCTGCTCAGCAGATGGTGATTGCTGGTGTTTGGTAGCTGTGAAATCCAGATGCCCAGCTCCAGGAGGATTTTTCTGTTTCTAGGGACATCTGGCCATCCTCTCAGCCTTACTCTTTCTTCTCCTCATTTTTGCTTGGAGCCTGTAAGCTTTGCCTATGTATTTGCAGAGCAGATAATTCAACTGATTTATGCTTGTGCTTTAATTCAAGGTTAAGGAAAAAGCAAAGGGAAGCCTGGAGTTATGTTTGTACCTGAGTTCCCAGATAGGGGCACGTATGTCCCAGACCCACTGCCTGCTCCTGCCAGGGCAGCAGAGAGGTTGATGCTGTGGAGGCACATTGAACAGACATAATGGCACTGTTGGCTGGGAGCAGCTTGGTGGGGATGACAGGTGAAGGGAAACCTAGAGGGAGGCATCCAAACACCAGGATACCTCTCTTGCTTTAACTCAGAGCAGCTAGGCACCATGTGGGGCATTTCTGCTGAGACTCCTGCCTTAGATCCATATGCAAGCTATGATGACAGAGTCTGGGGACAGCCAGTACTGCAGATATTTAAAACAAATGGAAGCAGAAATTTCCAGGAGCATTTCTGTCTAGTACCTTGGATCCACAAGAGAAATGCTGAGTGACCTATGAGAGTTTCTAGATCCCCTGACTTCTTTTTCCTATTTTTTTCCTCAATTCCATGAGTTAATTTCTTGTTCCTGCAGGTAGAGGGCTGGGTCTGACAGGAATAGACTAGCCACATGCCTGGTCATCCTGCCAGTGGACCACTGCTACAGAAAGTATCTTGCTGGGCTGTGAGATGATCTGTGGGAGGTCAATGATGTGGACAAAAGCTGGCTGCCAAGGAGCAGGAGACAAGTCTTAGGCACCATGCCTATTGGTGTCAGCTGGAGAAGATAATAAACTCTTTTGCTATTGTAGTCTGTCGGTATCTAACTCCAAAATTCAATAGACTGAGTGCATATGTGGCAGAAACTCTTACCAGTCTGCTCTTCTGCCCTGAGTGCTGGGTGTGTCCTCCAGTCCCCTTTTGCTGGGCCTTCTTCTAGAGACCTAAAATGGCCCTGCTCCAGTAGTGACCCCTCAAAGCTCCTGCAAAGAATCAGAGATCCATTTCTTCTCCTCTATTCTAAGGCGGGTTCATGACCCAGCTCCTCGTACCCACTCAACACTCAGCAGCAGCAGTGAGGCTCCTGTCCCAGCAGCCCGGCCATGGTTCATCTGCAGCATGGGAGTGACTGCACCCCAGAAGTGCAGGGCATGAGCTCTGCCATACCACAGATGGGTGCAGGGGCTCGCTCTTCACAGCTTTTCAGTCCTTTGTCTCAGTGGTTTAGTGGGTGGCCCCGTGCCTGGTTTATTGCGTGCTAAAGCCTGCTCCAGAGGCAGGATGAGTCATTTTCTATGGTCATTTCTTCTGGTACTTGTCACTCTGGTGTCTGAGTGCCTCCCGAGCCATCACAGCTTTGTCCTCCTTTAGCCCCACTAAGGTATGAGGAAGTGTTTCTCTTCTTTCACAGGCGGACAGCTACAGAGTACAGAGGAAGATCTCCAACCATTTACGGGGCCTCATTTGAGCTAACACAGACATTAACTTTCTGAGGCTTAGGTAAATAGGGAGATACTCCTGGTATGTTGCCATCATAACACCTTTCTAGTGTGGAAGGTATCCCTGCCCCCCTGCTGGGGGCTTGGAAATAGTTGATTCAAGTCCCTTCCAACCCAAACATGATTCTCTGATTCCCAAGGCCTTTGGTGTCCCTCGCTGCTGGCATCCTCAGTGTACCCACAAACCAGACACCAGGGGCTGATGCGGGCACTGCGTAGAAAGAAGCATTTCTTTGTTTTCACTGCTGCACCACATCTCTTCTGCTTGGCCCCTGACTGCTCCTGTCGGCTTTGGGGGTTCCTGCTGCAGATATTTAATAGAAAATTTCCCTTTCTGCATAGGAAGCCTGGGGCTTACAGGACTGTGACACATTGAGGTAACAATGCTGCATGGAGTTTCCTCTACTGTACGAGCTCAAAGGGAAGAGACAGGCTTTGAGTGCTCCTACAAGGAGATCCTTGACTCACCTGCCAGCCGTGGTTGCTCACCTAACACACTGGCCCAGCCATAGAGTAGAGCTGCCCCATTGGGCAAGTGGCAGCTCACAGGGCCTGTTTTGCCTGCACTCCCAAGGAGATGAGCACAGCTCCCTGCAGGAATAGCTGGTGATGAGGAGTCATCTGCTTGCACAGCTCTCTGGGTGTTAACTCAGCGTGAAACCCCCAGTTCTGCTGTGCCAGACGAGGCACGTGTGGGAGATCTGGTTTCTTCATCCAAGCAGCTTTCTAAGAAAGCCTCTTTGATAATCAGTCTGAAAAATTGCTGAAGTGAAAATTAAACCACTCTAAATGCTGTTATGGAAACATGCCCATCACAAGCAAGAGCTGGATTTCTGTAGTTGCCACACAATAAATAAATAGATGAGGCTCAGCTCTGATGTCAGGCCAGCTTTACCTTGTACATGTCCTCCAATGTCTGGTTTTCCAGTTATGAACTGCAGTAATTGTGATCAATCAGGCTTTATGCTCGCTACCCACAGGCTGTTTATTAATGAATCTGCATCCCATCTTCATTTTTTCACAATCTCATCAAAACTGTTCCAGATCCTGTTTACATCAAATTTTGTCTGCAGCACACTTCTGTAATATCCAATTTGGAATTCCTGATTCTGCACCAGTTCCTCAGACCAGGGGTCAGTATACCAAAGAACAACATGTTCCTGAAATAAAAGAAAAATGAAAACATAGGAGCTTTCAACAAAGTGCAAAAAAAAAGCCATTGATTTCTGAGTGATACCATCCTTCCAGGGTATACACAGACAAGTTTTTCAAAATCTTTTATATATGTCTGTGTCTGTATGTGTGTGTATGTTTAAAGGCTAAAATTGCCTTCCTGTGGATGCTTTAAAAAACCTCAGGTACTTCTCTTCTTAGCAGTATACGTTTTCTGCTTGGGCACATGGGTTTTATGAATATTTGGCTAGACTTGCTGAAGACATCAATTTGACGCATTGCCATGTGTTATAAATGCCTCAGATCAGATGCAGAATAGGGAGAAAAAGCTTTAGAATAAAAGTTTATTAAAAACACATACATAGAATCTATTCTAGAAAAAAAAAAAAAGAAAAAAAAACAAACAAGAAAAAAACAACGAATGTTCCCCTGTTGCATCAATGCCAGAACATTATGTTTGCAAATAAGAATTTAGCACTACAAAGACAATGCCCTAGATTAACTAAGATCCCATTTCACAAAACCCTATGGCAATAGTCTGCAACATCAGTCACAGGAGAAGATATAACACAGATGCATTTGTGCCCTCATGCAGCTGAACTGAAACAAAACAAAGAGTGAATTAGGCTGAATATCTTACTGTGTGCAACGTATTGTACAACAAGGCACCTTTGGGAATGTGTCACAGGGTTTGGTAAATTGAAAACAAAATAAACAGATCTATGGGAATAAATAACATCATATTAGATGTCTGCTGCATGTAGACTACATTAGCTTCCAGTCACAATCCGGCTTCAGTTTTCCCCCTAGTTTTTAGTGCCTGTGAAAAGCAGATGATCTGAAACCTCTGCAAAGAAAGGGGGGTAGGGGCGGAGGGAGGCACACCGTGCTGGTTCTCCTGCACATGAAAACACGTGCACACACACTCACACCCTCTGTCTTTCTCTCTAGCTAACACAATTTCTGTCAGATGAGGAGAGGCTGGCGTGTCCCTTGCTGTTTTGCACACAAGTCAGTTTTGCCATATCTGGACCAAGGCACAGAGTGGAAGCATTTTCTGGGCTCCACACACTGATCTATCTGCCCTCCCCTCACTGCTCAGCTAACGTGAGACCTCTGGCAACCCAGTTTACCTTCAACCCAATGCACTCCATTGCCATGGCCAACATCACTCCATGAGGTCCTGAGACCCCTGCCAAAAGCACCAGCAGCTGCACGGGTTTGATGTGTCCAGGGGAAGGGACAAGAGATTCCCAGGGCACGTGACCCTGATGTAGCCATGCCACACATTACTTTAGGGGCAGTTGTTGAGACCCAAGAGAAGCAGGTTCTTTGCTGAGACCCATCTGTAATTACAGCCAAATTTAGTTATTCTTTTGAAAGCACTATTTTTTTTTAGTGCTCAGCCATATGGGGCCAAGGTCTGCTTCCAAGTACATGGGTAAAACCCCACTGATTTCAGGGAGATTGCTTGCATGAACTGAACTTAAAAGATCAGGCCATATTTTTCTCAGCAAAAGTTCAAGCTAATTCATTTTCTCTGATTTTCGCTCTCTCTCTCCTTCTGTTTTGCTTAGCTTATAGCTGAGTAAAAGGAGCACATATCTTGGAGATAGCTTTTTAAATATAAAATTCTCTTTATAACCCGAGAGCAATATGTCATTCTGTGATTACAAAAAAATGTACTCTTCCCAAAGAAAATCCTTCTGAAGCAAACATTGGCTTTATCCTGTCTGAGATCTAAGCACCAGCCTTTGAATTCATGTATATCAGAAATAGGCAAAGATCTGCAACAGACCAAAACTGTGGCCTCCAAATTGTCATTATTCCAGTCAAAAGCCTATTTCTTCCCTTTAAGAAGCAGCAATGGGCCTTGAGATGAAGTGCAAAAAATGACAAGGGACATAGGGAGAAAATGATATTTTTATAACTTTTTAGTCTGAACATTCTCAGGAGAAGAAGAAGTTTGATGAAAAAGTTGGGGAAAATTTTAACATTCAGGTAATTGATATTCTTGTCTTGCCAACTAACTCCTTCTGGCTTAGGGAAAGATCAGGCCTGCCTTCCGTCTCCACAGATGTGAGCTCAGGTCCAGGAGGCTGTGGATGCCTTGCACGGCCCTACTGGGCTCTGGCCAGCTGACATCCTTTTCATTTTTATTTCTTTCCATCTTCACTTGTAAGAGGTTGTTTGAAGGATGTTGTTTTTCAGGTTTGCTCAGGGGTGTGCTTTCTATAGGCATTCAAGGCAGCTGGTTTTTGTTATCTGACTTTGGAAATATATTTCTCACAAGGAAGAACATAACAGAAGGTCCCTTTCTGGCCAGCCTTGGAGATACTTGCTCACCTGTTCATACAGATCTGAAGTTCTACACCCTCCACTCAGAAACTGAAGGGCCTGTATCTGACCTTATCTTCAGATCAATACATTCCCCTTTGGATTTCAGAATGCATTCAAGCATTTTTAATTTGATTTCTCTATTCACACAGACATAACGAGGTGAGAGAAGGATGGAGCTGACAGGTCTCATAATCAGCTCTCATCTTCTTTCACCAATGTGTCAAAATTTCATTTCCATAATTCCTTCCATTAGTATTTTACCTGATGTCTCCAAAGGCTCATGCTGGTATGGTGAACAAGAACCAGATTCAGGATTTAAGCTGGGACATGCTCTATGGCCATGAGTGCTGCTGCTAAAGTCAAGGCACTTGTTCGGGGCTTGCAGACAACTCAAGTGCTTGGTGGGGCCAGGGTTCAGCACACAGAGCTTTCACCTCAGCCTTGAGAAAATCGCCAGAGATGGATGGGGAGTGCAGGTGGAGTGTTGGGACCCCTCAGCGGGGAGGAGGAAAGCTCAACTCTTCTCATGTCTGGTCTACATGTAGCCTCTTGCCAGTTATAACTTTCCATGCTCCTGATCCTGAACCCTGCATTTTCTCTGTGTTGTGACCGCATTTATGGCAGCAGCCTCTCCTGTGACTCATGGAATAGGGCATGGCCTTCTGGCATTACTCAGGACTGGACTGTGTGTTTCTGCTTAACCCCTTGATGTACTCTGCTTTGGATAGTGGGAAGGAGGTAGGAACTCCTGCTGCACGGATCAGAGGCTTGCCTCATCCATCTCTCCTCTTATTCTGGGTCTTCCCACCCAAAGGTTGTGTATTCATTCTGATGTAGCTTGTTCGAGGCAGCACCAGGAGTGCTGATGGCCCCATGGCCGGGAAAGCAGAGGGAAGTGGTTGCAGCAGAGACGCCCGGTGCCAGGAGGCAGGAGCTGCCTGCCTGGAGCTGCCTGCCTGGAGGAGCCCTCCCACAGCCACCACCAGTCCCCCCAGACCCGTGGGAGAGGCTTGAGCGGGCTGGTGGCTGCCCCGTGGCCGAGTGGGCTGCTCTTGGTGAGCCCCTGGCTCCATTGCTGTGTCAGGGGCACAGGGCTGGTCACCACTGCCAGCTGCTCGCTCTGCTGCACCATTTTGGGGACAGAGCCATCACACTTGGCTTTTCTCCTTCCAGCAGCTAAGAAGGCTTGAGGTCTCCAGCAAAACTGTGGGGCTGAGAGTGAAACAACCCCCAGTAAGGGGAGCTGGGGATCTTGTATTTTAGCTTCCTGGAGCCTGAAGAGTGTGAGGGCAGGAGGGAAGGTTGTCCCAGGGGAAACCTGTGTCCTGGGGGGGAATGCCTACCATTTTTGTGGACAGCACAGCTCAAGGGCATCATTAGACATGTGCAGACATCAGGCATACAGGCTTGTAATCTTCCCTGCCTGGCTCAGTATGAGCTGCTTCCTTACTCTGTCCATGAGAAGGAAGTGCAAATAAATCTCATGCATTTTGCCTGCTTTATGACTGCTGCACAGCTGCAGGGCTTTCTGGGGACCATCTCTGCAAACTTCCTCAGCAGTGCCCTCAGGGCTGTCCTGCTGGACTGTGTGACAGAGAGGTGGTCCCTGGCAGAGTGCTGTGTGTCTTGGCTCCTTGCCAAGGGTCCTGATGCACCATGAGATGTGTCACTCTGTGGAGCAGTGGCACACACAGTAGGTGACACGAGTCTCTCCACAGCCACCCTGCTCCTTTATACCAGTCTTAGTGAGGATGGTGTAGTGTGAACAGACTCGTGATCTGGAGGACATATTAAAAAAGCCTGACACCAGAAATTAAATTTCTCCTCCCTTGTCCCCAGGGACACTAACGCTGACTGTGAGCATAAAGGAAACCTGGCTGGCTGTGTGCTGTCCCCATCTAAAGATGAAAGCTCTAAAGCACTACCTGCAGGGAGTCAGGAGCTGACGGCTTCAGAAGCACTTACTAGACTTAGGAGCATAAATTCTATTTATTTAAAGTGACCAATGTCACTTCAGAGTAAAAGTGCTACTGAGTATTTCCAAACTAACTGAGCTAAAGCCATATCTCAGGTACCTAACTCAAACCTACAAGGTCCAACGACCCTGACCATCAGCCACCCTAATTTTAAAGAGATGATCAGAAAAGCACTTACCTGCAGGAGGGACATTATTTGGGATGCTCTTTGCACTTTATTTCTTACGAGCATTTGTATATGGACAGGAGAATCTGCTCTCAAATTTCAATACTAGTGTCAAAGAATTTATTCTTCTCCAAACCATGTGAAAGGTAAATATTCATAAAACTTCTGTGTGCAAAGGCAGCAGAGAGTATTCAAATGTGTCTGGGTAGAATCTCTTTAATTTTCCTCAGGTACAAATAAAGCACCCCCCATCCCCTAGCTCCCTCTAGCTCTCATTTTAAACCTCTTTTTAATGTCTCACTTTTTACTGCTAATCATTTCTCCCCCTTACTAATGATGCTAACCTTAGAGCCTGCTGCAAACTGACTTGTTTCATGTCAGCCTCTCTCTACTGCCCACTTTTGTTAAGCCACAAAGCAGATTTCAGTCTATTCAAACATCAGCTATTTCTCTGACTTGAATATTACCGTTGCCTATTTCAAAGGCATCTCCAAGCCCACAGTATTTCTGCACAGATACCTCTATTATTGTCTGTCATCAGGATATGCTGGGCTCCTCTCCTGCCTCTCTCCCCCCTTGCTTCCTTCCTATGCATGTGGCTAAGTCTCTCTCTGCTCTAATAGCTCTCCTGAGAGCAGGGTGAAGCCGGTCTTTACAGAGGCCTGTTAATTTTAAAGGACAAGCTTTATATATTAACACCCCTGTGGCAGTCTTCTTCCCTTGCAGTGGGCTCTAGCCTCACCACTTAGTGGGAATTAAAGCACACAAGGACCAAGCCCACTCCCCAGCGGGAGCCGCTGGATAATGCCAGCCCTGATTCCCACCTCCCTGCAGCTGCAGCAAGCATCCCCAGGTGTCCCTAAACAGGCTGAAGCCACGGGAGCAGGGGGCCAGGGGGACACTGTGACAATCTGGCCTGTGCTGACCCACAGGGCGTGGGCAGCATGGGGAGCTGACAGAGGACATCTGCTTGTTTAACAGAGGCTGTGTTACAGATGTCCTTCCCTTCCAAAATAAATTTTCTCCCAGGTGCTGGATTCTTTTGAGAATTATAACAGAGTTATAATTATGAGTGTGGCAACATTTGGACTTTCTGGGTGACTGAGACCTTTTCAGAGGCTTGGAGTAACTGTGAGGAAGGAGGTTTTCCTCTGCAGATAAAAGATTGCGGAACGGTAACTATTTAGCAAAAATTATGTCTTCTGGCTTGCTAATAACTTCTCAGTTCAAAAGACATTGGCCTTACCCCAGCACTCATCCATCGGGATGCAGCACTGGCACAGGGCTCCTGCTCCCCCATTAAGCTGAGCAAATCCCTCAGAGAGCCTGACCCCTGCATTTGAAACCAAACAGTTGAGAATTGCAGTGGGGGATAACTTTTATCTCTTTCTCTTTGAGACATCTGTCCACTACATCATCCCCCTTCAACCCATGCTCCCATCCCCAAAAGAGCGAGATGAAAATTAAAAAAGGAGGAAGAAGAAAAACTGTGGTTAGTGCAAAGGGGAAATTGCAGTTATTGCTAATGTTAGCATTTCCCTTCCCCCCCCCCCCCCCCCATTTCCTTGGCATACAGGTAAAATAACAAAATAAATCCACAAAGGGCTTTCTGCCAGGCTGCCTTTGGAACTTTGCTTAAGTGGCCTTAAGTAAGATAATAAGCAAGGAGTGTGAAAAGAAGAGACTTTGTCTTTTCACATTAGCAGCAGCCCTGTTCAAGTGGCAGTATCTATGAAAATGCTGTTCAGCCTTTAATGAGACTACAGTGTGTTAGTGTACCAGTCTAATTAATCCCATATTTTCACACAGCATAATTACTGAGCCGGGGCTGAATTATTTGGCTACTGGAGGTGGAGCAGTGCCTGCCTGCACTGTCCTCTGTCTCTGCTCCTCACAATTTATTATGCTATACAGCAAGACACCATTGAAACCTCCTAGTATAGGACTATCTGTCATCTCTACATTATCAGTAAAATACACCACCTTCCATACTGTGCTACAAGGGCTTTAGCAAATTGCTATTTTTATGGGATATGATAAAGGAAATGCTACCTTATGTTCAAATTTTTAACTGTCTAGTGTACGGAATATACAGTGGTGCTTTGTGCACTCCAGTTCAATGAGGCCTCATTTGCATTGCTACAGCCAGGGTGGGTGCCACCCTGCTATTTTGTTCCCATTCAGTTCCCCTTCTTTCTTTTCTTCCTCTTTTTCCTTTTTTTTCTTTCTTTCTTTCTTTCTTTCTTTCTTTCTTTCTTTCTTTCTTTCTTTCTTTCTTTCTTTCTTTCTTT